>NDXZ01047286.1:14654-28977 GCA_003055125.1 Paykullia maculata
AAAAATAAAAATAAAAAATAAAACAGAAATGGAAAAGTATGTTTTATTCGAAACAAAAATCATTAAGGCTTAATATCATTTTTAAATCACGTCAGATAAAAACGCTTTGGTTGGAATTAAACAAAAAAGTATAATTTAAGAATTGTTATTTTTATTATTTATAACGTTTTATTTTTGTTTTGACACTTTACATACGTGAATGCACTCTTTTCGAATTCTGTTCCATTGTTTTTATCATTCCTAAGGTTTGGGTTGCATTGGGCTGCTGCTTCATTAAAAAATTTCATAATTATCATAAGCTTCAAAGTTCAAAATGTACACATTATTTAACATTAAAAATAAACAGATAAATAAAAGTTGTTTTAATTAAGAAACTGAATAAATAAAAATCAGAAACAGAAAAATTATTAAAAATATTTATTTAAATAGTAAAAGTAAAAAGAGAATTTTTTCTAAAAAAAAACTTTCATCAGAAATTTTTTTTCCAAAAACTTTTTATAGAAACTTTTTTTGACAAAAAATTTTGATATAAATTATTTTTATTTGACAACAAAGAAAATTTTTCATCCGAAAAAATTTTTTGGTATAAATTTTTTATCCGACTAAATTGTTTTGTTGGGAAACATCTTTATCCGGCAGATTTTTTTTTGATATAAAACAATTTTGTCTTGAATTTTTTATTAACAAACTAATTTTTTATTCGACAAGAATTTGTTCTTAAGGGAAATTTTTCAATGTAGAAGCAGTTTTGCAATAGGAATTTTTTCAAAAGAAAATTTTACACTTAGAATTTTTTTAGAAGAAAAATTCAGAGGTGTCATAGAATCCAATAGCGGTCAGAATTGAATTTAAAAGCGACAAATAAATTATTTTGCGTCACGAATTTCGATATTTTCAGTTTTATGTTAAACGTTTTGTCTGAGAAAAATTGTATAATAGTTTTCACGCGACAAAAATTAATGTTTATACGCAGTTCCAAAGAAACATTTCTGTAGTAAATTGTTCTTTCAATCAATTAATAGTATCTATAAACAAATTTTTGTTCGACAATATTTTTAAAAGTTTATTGTGTATCAGACAAAAGTTTTTTTAACAAGAAGTTTAATTTTTTGCTTCGGTTTATTGAACATTTTATAAATCTCTGATAGATAAAACATTTCTTTACAATTATTGGCATACAAATTTTGAGATGCATTTACATATTTTACTTTCACTACCCTTTTAGTCGGCAATATCCATTAAAACTGAAAATACCGCTCGCCTGCTGGAACGTTTACAGGACTACGAAAAAATGGTGACCAAATTAAATATAGAACGAAATATTGTTAAACGTGAAAATCGTTTCTTTAGGACCATAATTCATAAATTGCAATCGACGAACGGCAACAATGAATGTTACACTTTTGAAAAAGAGGAAGTTTATCGAAAATATGAAAAAAAATCATCGTCCGAAGGTAACAACAGAAAACACAATACGAATGGTTGTGTAGAGCAAAAAACCAAAAGAGATTATGGCAGCCAACAGGCGACGTCAATGCCATCTCCGCACCGAGAAAGCCCAAAAAAAGAATCGGCAGGATCAGCGACGGGTTATAAACTAAAACAAAAACTTTGTGTTAATATTTGCAATAATGTCTCTAATTTAAAACATTATCAAACCAAATCGCCTAGCGCCGCCTATTGTGATAATTGTTTGTCGAATTCAAGGGGTGTGACAGCAAGTTGTTCCAACAGTTTAGGTTCGCCCCTTAATCTCATAGAGGATTTCAATTATTCCACACAGCTTGTTGGTGATTGCTTGCACGACTGTTGTATGGATGCAAATCGTGTTAATCAGTACCAGACACAAATTCCTATACGTTATACCTTTAGCGATAGTAGCTTATTTAGCAACAATGATGCTGCTGAATTAGCGCTGAAAAAATCAAATAGTAGCACTTCTTTAAAGCCTCCGCTTTCTTCAAGACTTTTGTGTTGTAATAACGATGATGTGGAAACGGAATTTATTCTTAAGGTGGGCGAATTTCTGCTTTCATAATATTTTTTTTTTTGCAACAAAAGTCAAATGTCTTTGAGAACATTTATTTTCAATAGAAAACTTTTGTTTGAAAAAAGCTCTTTTTAAAAATTTTGAGCAGACAAAAGCAAAACAAAAATAATTTTTGTGCCCCAAAGGAAATTTTATCTGACAAAAGTGGCTACAGAAAAATTTTGTCCGACAAATAATGTATATCAGACAAAAGTTTTTATAATTTTTTTTTTTTAAATTTACTTTTCAATAATTTTTAGTCCGACAAAAGGAAATTTTTTGTTTCAGCCGAAAGTTTTTATAATAATTTATTTTCAATAGAAATTTTTGGTACATTTATCTTCAATGGAAAATTTTTGTTTGACAAAATTTTTCATCAAAAAAATTTTTTTAGAATAATTTTCGTCTGACAAAAAGAAATATTTTGTTTCAGACAAAAGTTTTTGAAACAATTTTTTTTTTTGAAACAGTTCTTTACATTAGTTTTTGTTCGACAAAGGGAAATGCTTTATCCGACAAAAGTTTTAATAGAAATTTTGGGTACATTTATCTTCAATAAAAAAATGTTGTTTAACAAAAGTTCTTTTAAAAGATTGTCGTCCGACAAAAATTTATATCAGACAAAAGTTTTAATAATAATTTTTTTTTGAAGAAAAATTTCTTTACAATAGTTTTCGTTCGACAAAAGGAAATATTTTTCAGACAAGAGTGGCTAAGAAAAATGTTTGTCCGACAAAAGTTTCAATAGAAAGTGTTTGGTACGTTTTCATAAAAAAAAAATCATCCGATAAAATTTTTTGTCAGTTAAAAGTTTGTGTAGCAACTTTTCATCGGCCAAAAACATACACAATTTTTTAAATTTATCTTCGAGTTTTTTTTTTGTTTTTAATTACAAACCTTTTTCATTCCTCATCCAGAATTATGATCAAAAGCAACAGCGCAAACAAAATTTTGGCAAATACACTGCAATGGATGGCATACGTTATGTGTATTCAAAATTTGGAAAATTTCCCTAAATATTTTAATTAAAATATGCAAAATTCTCTTTAACCTGAAATAAATTCAAACGGAGCTCAATTAACAAAATAATAATACCAAGCTAAAGGGAGAGGAAAGGGTTGGGAATAGAGAATTTCTCATATGATCGAATGATCAGAATTTATTATCATTTTCTGACTAAGGACTCTTACACTTAATTCGTTGGTTTCTTTTTTTATAATAATTTCTGCATATGTACATATGTACATTCATATGTATGTATATTGTTATGTTCTGGAATATATATATTTTTTTAATAACAATTTTTGTATTTGTATTTCCTATATTTTTTTGCATAAGATGTTAAATAATTTATTTGTAACATTTTTGCCAACATATTTGCTAAATAAAAATCATTTGTGTATAAATCTTTTATAATAATTTCTAAAGGGCCAATTCACAATAATATAAAATGGGTTAAAGGTGATGGTAAAACATTTTTTGGATATTTTATGGCTATGAAATATATTTAATTCTCTTAACACATTTTTTTTTTTTTTTTTTTTTTTTTTNTTTTTTTTTTTTTGAATAAAAGGCACAACAATTGCGCGAGGAATTACAAAAACTGAAATCAGATGCGGCCGATAAAAGTTGTTTGATCCAGGATTTGGAGGAGAAACTTGAAAATCGCGATCAATTGTATGAAAAGGCTCGTCTAACCATACAAAAACTAATGTTAAACATTAAAAGTCACCAAAAAGAAAACAGTCGTTTGAAAAATACCACACAGGCTTCAAATGTCGTAACGAACGAAAAGGAGGTATGTAAATATTTACAATAAGTTTTTCAACTTTTTTCAAATGAAATATAATTTTGTATAGAAAGATTCTTTGTCAAAAAAAAAAAAAAATAATAATTTGTTTTCTAGCGACAAATATCTCAAGATTGTTTTGTTTTGTTTTCTTTTTTGTTTTTGTTTAAAGCAACACTCGAGCGTTGGTGTCAGTGCCTTGGAATGCACTGGCTTATGTCGTTCCTTGAGCGATACGGAGGCCTTAAATGATTTAACTTCATTACAAAAACAAAAATTGGACAACATAATCGAACAACAAGAGACAACCATACAAAATTTAAAGACTGAAGTAAAAAAGAAAACTGCTGACTTGCAGGTAAAAAATTTAAAATGTCTTGAATATTTTATATGGACCCGATCTGCTTTGCTACGCCAACATGGTTACTCAAACTTTCCCCCTTTTCTACCACATAAATAAAGAAATCGGACAAGTTTTTTTTTTTTTTACTAATTAACACTTTCCTGTTTTGTCCCATTTTTCCCCTTTTTGTAGTACTTTTTACCTTCAGTTTTTATCCGTTTACGTTGGAATATCCAAAAAGTACCGAAAACGTGTCAAACGTAGTTAAAGTTAAAAATTTTTTTTTAGTTTATTGGTTGATTAGTTACAATGGGCTTCAAAAAAGCACCACAATATAATTTACCCGTTTTTACCCCCCCAGGTTCCTTAAATTCAAAAAAGTACCAGACACCTTTCCAGTTATTTTTTGCGTAGAATACAATGCTTTTTAAAACTTGTTTGTATCTTGTTTAGTTTGTAAGCAACAGGAAAGGAACCCAGAGTCCAAAGTTAATGTTTTTAGCTTTATGCGTCTGGGCTGTACGATGATGAATCCATCACTCAGTCAATTAGTCACGTTACTATTTTATATATTTGGATATAGATTGTCAATTCTAACTAAAATAAGTCAGTTCCTAATCAGGATGAAATTTTAAATAAACTAAAATAAATAAAAAAAATTAAATTTTAACAGAATCTCGTCAACAAGGAACTTTGGGAGAAAAATCGCGAAATTGAACGTCTCAATAAAATCATTAATGAATCCGTGACACCTGCAACACAAAACACCAGCCAAGGCGAAACGGCTGCGGAATCACATCAACACTCCCATGTGGAATATTCGAAATCTTTACAGCGCAACAAGTTATTGCAGCGTAAGGTGGACATTCTAACACAACGTTTAGGTGCTGAGAGACAAAATGATGCTTTAATAGCTCAACTGAAAACGGAACTGAAACAGGCGCGCTCCGATGCTGAGACAGCTGCCAAATTTCGTCGCCAGTGTGGCGATTTGTGTGCCACTTTATCTACACGCCTCGAAGAATTGGCTGGTTTCCTTAATTCTTTACTTAAACACAAAGACGTTTTGGGTGTTTTGGCGGTGGAGAAACGTAAGGCCATGCGCCGGGCCGTGGATCGTAGTTTGGATCTGTCCAAGAGTCTTAATATGACTTTGTCCTTTTCGGGTCTTTCTATGATCGATCAAAGTTTGGCCGAGTTACACAATCTCTCAGATATATTGGGTGATTTGGATATAGATCTTGGAAATAAAACCTTCAACTCTCACGAGGACATGCATGGTCAATCGATTGAAACCCTTAAGGCTGAAAATAAGGCCCTGAAAAAGGAATTGGATAAGAGACGTAGTGCGGACGTAAAGAAAGAAAGACGTTCGTTGCCTCTCCCCATGATGGCCGAAAATAAAGAAAGTGAATCTGAAGCTTGGTCGGAGCCTGATCGCAAGGTTTCCATGGCTCGCATTGGGCTTGAAGATCATTCCGGCTCTTTAATGGCTAAAGAACAACCCTTGACCGTGCAGCAGCATGAAACCGATAGTGAATATAGCGAGTCAAACAGCCGCTCCATTAAGGCCCGCAGTCAAGAACGTATAACACAATTGGAACAACAGATACAACAACGCGATAATCGCATACTGGAGATACAATGCCAACTGGTAGATGCCGATAATCGTTTGAAACGGGAAAATTTGAAAGTATTAGAAGTCACCCAAGAACTGGAACAATTAAAGAAGCAAAATGAAGAGTTACACAATGATCTTATAGCCATAGGCTCCCCGGAGACTAGCAATGTGTACAATGAGTCCTTGCTTCTCAGAGAAATCGATGAAAAATCACGCTCCTTGGATAAGCTACAAGAAGAACGGGAACGCCTTCTAGTGGAGTCAAAACTAGCTGAAATTCAAGTTAATTCCCTAAAAGCCGACATGGAAATAGTCAAACAATCCTACGAAGGGGCTCTGCAGCAGGCGGCCGATAGAGAGAAACAGCAGTTGACAGCACTAAAGCAAGAAATGGAGGAAACCCTCAAACAAACTCTTTCGCTAAAACAACAAGAATATGAAGAATCTATAGAAAAGGACTACATAGCCAAGCATCTGTACGAGGAAATCGCACAACAACTGAAAGAACTGCAAAAACAATATGTAGAGGGTCTCAGAACTGTTGAAAGTTTGCAGGAAAATGAGCAAGAACTTAAACAAACCCTGGTAGAAACCGAGCTCACTTCACGCAATCTCCAGAAACAAATCGATGAAAGCACTTTAAGAGCCTCTAAGGCCGCTATGGAACGTGTGAAAGCCTTGAATGACAAACTACAATTGGAGAAGCGAGTGGATGAATTAACTACGGAGTTGAATCAACACGAACAAGAACGTCAACAAATGCAAAAGCAAATCCAGCACTTTGAACAGGAACACCACAATGTCCTCGAACGTTTGACTCTCTTGCAAACAAAATCGAATATGGCTAAGGCCAATGACGATAATACTTGTCAATCCGGTTACACCTCCGAAGAAGTGCCCATGCCTCATACCTCTTCAACGGGCAATAGCAACAATGATGCATTGAATATTGTTGCTCAACAGAGGTTGGGTCAACAACGCATACAGAACTCATCGCCCGACTTGGGCATAGAAAGTGATGCTGGTCGTGTGAGCAGTGTGGAGTTAAATAATGTACAGCGTCCCCAATTGAAGACTGTGGAAATAAGTCCGTCCTCGAGGCATAGCAGCCATGAATCGGATGACAAAGAGGGTAAGTTAGGAAAAAATAAATTTTCTTAATTATCTGTGCTGATAGAAAACTTTTGTCTAATAATTTTGAATTTCTAACTTTTGTCGGATAAAAAATTTTCTATGCTTTTTTTTTGTTGTCCTTTTCTAGGTCTCCATGACAGCGGTGCCGAAAACATCAAACCTTTTAATATCTCAGATGCCAACGCCAATGGACTACAGCAGCTGGCAAAGAAACACGATTGCTTTAAGGTAGAACAAGAAAACGCTGAATTGCGTCGCAAATTATTACGCACCAAGCGTGCCTTTGAAGAAACTTATCAAAAATTACGCAATGCTAACCAACGCAAGGCACAAATCGAAAAAGACATTAAAAATCAAATACTCAAAACTCATAATGTCCTAAAGAACGTACGTTCCAATATGGAAAACGAATTGTAACATACGTTTAAATAAAAACCACACGCACACATACACACACACGCACACATTTACATACATGTGTACATCCCCAAACATAGATACAATCACTCTCCTCATCTAACCAAGTTTGGTAAATGTCATATCGAAACATGCATATATTTTTGTAACATGTTAGAGCTAAAGACACATTTTTTTAAAATTAATTTTTAATTGTTTAACAAATATTTTACATGTTTCTTAGTTTATAAATAATATTGTGGGGAATCTGTTATACTAATGATTGATTGTTCATTTTGTTTGTGTAATAAATTTATTAATTATTTTCGATTGCATTTTTATTTTGTTCTAATCATAATTACATTTAATTTTATTTAAGTTTTGTTTTTAAGTCTAAAGAAATCATACAACGAAAAACGATCCAAAACATCATTTAGTTTAAACGACTTTAATCAAACACTAAAACAACACCCTTGTTTTAACAACATTTTCAGAATGCCATAATAATTTTTAATTAACTTTTAATTTTCCATATGTATTTTAATTTTTTTTTGTTTTAATCCCTAAAAACTACTTAATTTATTTTTATTTGTGTAACTTTTTTCTAAAAAAATTAATTAATTGTTTGTATATCTCTAATAAACCATGAAACCAAGATCATTCATATTGAATGAAATTAATGCTTTTTTAACAAAATATATATTTTAATTTTATTTAAACATATTTTATGTTTCTTTTTTTTTTATTATATTTTGCTTGTTGCCGTTTAAAATTCTTTTTTAGCCCGCCACTACCTGCTTTCAAGAAGATATTGAAGTTATGCTGTAAAATATTTGGCAGCCATTTTCTTTTTCCTAATTTCTAAATTGAAAAAAAATTAAACATCAAAATTTCTCTAATCTTTTGCCTGTTTTCCAAAAAATTATATATTTTTTACGAAATTTTACCAACTTAATTTCAAACGAAAATAATTCGAATATCGAACGATAAAATCAAAATAAATTTTTTTTTTCATTTAAAACTAAACAACTTGAACTTGTATTAATGTAAAAATTGTAAAAACCTTAAAAACTAACAATAATTTTAATTAATCTCTCTTCTGTACATAAATTTAATTTAGTTTTAAAATTAAAATAAGAAAATTAATAAAACAAAACCTAAATATATTTTAGTTAAGAAAATGTTATTGTTTAGTCCAAAATACAACTAAATTATTTTATATACAAACAAAAATGTTTAAATATGTAAAAGCAACCCACAAACAAATGTAATTGTAGTAAAAGTAAAAAACCTAAATAAAATGAAAAAATGTTTATAAAAAAAAAGTTTTACTGTTTTTTTTGAATTCTAAACAGTGGGTTAAAAAAGTATGCGTTACCCACTAATAGTGCTTTCCTTGCATTTCCGTTCTCACGATAAAAGGATCTTTGATTCGAAATGACCTAAGTCCGACCCTGCAAAATTTGTAACAAATGAAATATGTATGTATGTATATGTTTTCATTAAGACAACACACTGACGATTTTGCTAAAAATCAAATCGGGATCGAACAAAACCGGGTACAGATAACTGGGGGCAAATCACGGCATTCGATATCGATCGAACATAATTTCATTCGATATCGAATGCCGCAATTTGCCCCCTGGACCTTTTCTATATGCAAAAAACGCATCAACCGTAACACTAACTCAGTACACAACACTGTTTGCAATAAATGGTGTCATCTAAAAAGTCACCACTACTATTGTGGTAACCAGCCTAAAAATTCAAACAGAACTTCTTAAAATATTGCCATGTAAGTTTATGATCAAACTTGCCATTAGGTCTTTGACTTAGATAGATATGTCTACTCCGTCGCACAAACTTTCTAGGTTTGCCGGACATGCTTGAATTGAATGGCGATTTAGTCGGACATCAGCCTCATATTGGGCCGGGAACATGTGATCAATGTTGGCAACTGTGTTGCTGATGGACGATGCAACCATCGACTACTATGGTATCCTCGTCTCCACTTGCAAACTTCGCGTTGATGCGTTTATTGGCGGTCTAAACCAGTTTATGTGGTCTAATGAATCTAAATGTGCAGCGACGGCAATATTAATGACCAAGAATGACTGCACCACGTTCCATGTTTTTCATGGCGAAAAAATCTTCTACATGTTACCAGATTATCAAGCATAACCCCCTTTTTAACAGAGAAAATCAAACGAATGTTTTTAAAGTTCTTAAAATTTATTGCATTTTATTTTTAAACTTTATTTCAAAATTTATATTTTATATTTTTGCTTTATTAAAAAGTAGAGATCAATATTTTTTAATTTTATGTATATTTTGTTCATTTTATTTTATTAATTTTTTTTTGGCATTAGAAATTAAAACTAAAAAAAAAATTGTTAAACACACACAACAAGCGTTAGTAAGCGATACATTTAAGTCAATTTTATTAATTATTATTTTTTTTGAATCTATAGATTCACTTATTTAAAAGTTAAAGCATTATTATGCATAATTTTTAGTAGACAAAAATTTTTTGTGTTTTTTTTTTAAATCATGTATATTTTGAAATATTTTTTTATTTGTTAATTTATTATTTTTTTTTTTTTTTTTGTTAAAAGCTAAAATGCTAAAATTAGGTACCATCTACAATATGTTTTAATTGAAATTTATGATTTTATGATTCTTCTTCTTGATTCAATGCATTTTTTGATTTCAGTGTAAATGATTATTATTGTAAATATATTTTATTTTTTATTTTAATTTCTAATTTTATCTTAATAGAGAATTGCACTTTTGTTTTTTTTTTTATTTCTTTAATTTTATATTAAGAATAACTTTTAGTTTGAAATAAGAGAAAGTAGGACTTTCTTAAAAGCATTAAAACTACAAATAAGATTATTTTCTCTATTCAATAGAATAAATATTGTTGGATGTGCGTTTAATATTGTTTTCAAGAGAGAAAGAAAGAAAGAAAAAAGTGTAAACTATTCAGCTAAAAACTTTGTAAAATGTTTAAAATGAAACAATAAATATTTTCTGTACAAATTTTGTCGAATTACCAATTTGCTTTTTACGACTTTAACTGTGTAATAATTTTCCATAGAAAATTCGATCGCACGTAAAACTTTCTATGCAAACTTTTGTTAGTGGAAAACTCTTGTTGGGCGAAAAAGTGTTTGAAATTAGAAACTATTGCAGTATGAACATTTTTCAATAAAAACAACTGTCGAAGAAAGCTTTTATTTGATAAAAACTTTTTTTTATAAAAAAAATGTCAAATGAAAAATTTTATATAAAAACCTTTGTCAGACGAAAAATTTGCCAAATGAACAATTCCTTCATACGAAAAATAAAATTGAATTAAAATATTTTGACAGAGTTTCTACGAAAACTTTCTTATATCCACTTTGTGTAAATTTAAAAACTGTTTTAAAATTGTTGTTTGTTTTTTTTTTTGGCTTTTACCTTATAAATATGTTTGTATGTATATTGTAATAATCTTTATTACTGTGTTCTAATTTATTAAGTAGAAATACTTTTAAAAGGAAGAAAAATAAATAAAATCATGTTATTTTTAGGTAATATTATATTAACTTGTAACAAGTTTGTAAAGTGATAGTGAACAAAAACAAATCTGTAAATAAAAAAGGATTGATTTTTTTTTTTTTTTTTGAAGAAACTATCGACCACTATAGAATTGATTGATGCCTAAAACATGTTTTTCTTCATGGTATTTTTGCAGGACATGTGTTATGACTGAAGTGGTATCGTTATCACCACCCCAAACACGTATAGAGTGCTCATTTTCCAATATTGCTAAAAAGGCTTTTTAAATAATACAAAATAAAAATTATATAATTTTTAATATTGAAATCAGGTGGCATAATAAAATCATTGCTTACCCAATAATATTTTGGGATTGCTTAAGCTTGACTGTACTTGTGGCAAATCAAGTATGGTTTTTAATATAGGCGAATCGTGGGATAAACCCTCACGTAACTCAACTAAGCTTCCGGTACGGTTACCGCACAACCATTCACAAGCAGCTGCTTTGTTATTGGAAGTCTTTTTTAAAGCTTCAATAACCTCAATTTCGGGAAAGCCCATATCCACTAGAGTTTTTATGGTCTCGAGACTGGGCGGTATATCACGATGGCTATAAATGCGCACAATTTCCAATAAAGCTGCTATGTTTTCAATAGGATTCTAAAAACATTTATAAAAATATTTATTTAATTAAAACCGCTTTGCTTGAATTTTTAAAAAAATAAAGGGGGAAAAAACTTACATTATTGGATATAATGCCTGAGGGCGAGGCAATCGAATTAGTTCTGGGCAATCCCATAACAGTTTCCTCAATTCTCATATCTTCCGACTGACGTTGTATAAGCCATTCTATAGCATTTGAGTACACATTGCTTAAGAAAAGATAACCTAAATATGTTATTTGCCTTTAGTTTATTAACTTGAAACATACTTGTGCATTTTTAAAGCATATTCAGCCTTTTCCTTTGAAAATCCCATGTCCACAAGGCACTGTAAAGTATCGTTTTGATGGTTACGCTTATTGATAAGCTTTTGTTTGAGCATGGCTATTAAACGATTGGCATAAGGTCCGGAACCAATAATATAGGCTGAAGCTTGAGCCAAAGAAATCAAAACTTTGCGTACATCAAATTGCAGCTAAAAAGAAAAGGCATATAAAAAATAGTCTATAAAAATTTCCCTTAGACATACATTAGACTGTTGAAATATCTCATTTATATCGATTATTGGTATCTCAGTTGTGTGCTCTGGTAGTCCACGTGTAGCCATTTCTATTTCTACGTCTGGCGCTGTTCTAGTCTCTCTCGTTTGAGTCATCAAATTCTGTATATGATTACGTTTAGTCACTAAAACCAAACAGTCATTGTTGGCTATTTCCAATTGAGCCAATGTCAAACTCTCATTAATTTCGGTACCCTGATAATCAGCCTTTAGTAAACGAAACCTTGGGCCTAGCGTCCGAGGATCAGTAGCGAATAAAGGTAACGAGCCCATATCATCCTTGAGCTCTAAAAGAACTTCGCTTTTTAACTCCAACAAGCGTTTGTTGACATCTATCTGAAACGCTAATATACGGGCCGAGGGACAGATAATGCGCACCTTTATGCGCTCCTTGTTGGAGGAATCTTTAAGGCCTTCTTCAGAATTATGGCACGAATCAATGGACGAAGTTGCAGCCGAAGAACGACGAGCACTTTTTCTGTAACCGTTAAAAAGAAAAATGAAAATTATATATAAAACAATAATTTTTTTTTTGAAAAATTAAATTCGGTACTTGGCAAATAAACTTCGTAATTTTTGCATGTTTCACAGAGAATTTTGAAATGTTTGTAAATAAAACGAAAAGTGTAAACAATACTGACTTTATAAGCAAAGCAAACTTACATTTTGTTTAACTTAATATTATTAGTCGTTGAGTTGGTCAAGGAACATGATAATGAATGATGATGATGATGATGACAACGTGGCGCTGTGGATGGAGACCCTCTCATAGATCTATGGGCGGCTTGTGGTGTATTACTACGGCTGACATTGGCCGATACCGCCACGGTGGTGTTATTGGATTCTGTAGTTTCTTCGGGATTATCTTGTAGGCGATGCAGTCTTGGAGCTATATCACTGGTGCTAGTAGATGAATTATCATCTTCATCTTCACTTTTAGCCGTGGAACGTTTATTACGGGCCGCCAGCCATTTGGCACGACGTTCTGCAAATTTTTCTCGTACCCATGGAATCATTGCTAATGCAATGACCCCTAAATAAAAATTTCCAACACCTTTAACAAATTAATATTATGCATTTGATGCTGTAACCCATTTTATTTGTTTTATAAATAAAATTTCCCTATTTAACTATTTTTTTACATTTTTGTAAAGCTTTTATCCTTTTGTTTACAAAAAAAAAAACAGCACCAAACAGCAAAAAATACTTTTCCAATTATCTTTTGTGGTACAATTTGTAAAAAAACAAATTCACCTCGATTGTGTTGTTTGTTCATTTTCACTTATTTATTCAACACAACTTTTTTTAAGGCATGTTGTGGTCTACTGTAGTGTTTACGCAGTGACTATTTGTGATGTTTTTATACCTTTCACGGGTATATACGTTTGTCATTCCGTTTGATTTTTTTTACAATATTCATTATCGAAAAAACTATATGGAAAAAACTTTGCATCAAAAAATAGATCACGTTTTCTAGGACTACAATAAATTGCTAAAATTAAAGCGATTTGTCGCTTAAATCTTAAAATTGTTGTCAAACTCATGTTCAAACTCTTAGCGTGTTAAAAAATTAAGACCATCACTATTTTCTGTATCATTTTAACAGTGCTGCCAAGTTGTATTTATTAGTTTTTGTGTTTTGCAGGGATGGATTGAATAAATAAAGTTACTAACTCAAGCTAAAATCAAACGGAACAAGTTTTATTGTGGTAGATAAAATAGTATTTTTAGATGTTAAAAAAACATTAGAGTTTATACCGTGATATATGTTAATGGGCTTTTATAAAAAAACCCAATATTTTTATATATGACATTCCCCATGACATACATATATTACGTATGAAAAATACTTTGGTATCGAGATACATTTAAAATATTAATTTTCCATGTCTGGTGTGTATTTTTTTATTCCTTTTTGTCGTGTTTTTCACTTTTCTGCAAACGAGAAAAGAAGCGTTTCTAGCACAGATTATCAGGTTTCTTGTAAATTACGCGATTTATATATTAAAATATAACCAGTAAATTTGTTTGGGTTTTAGTTAAATTTGTAAAAAACGTGTAATTAAACATCTCTGTTTCATCTAATAATATAAATAAAGTGTTAATATTGTGAATTTATAAGAGAAAAAGCCAAGTGAAAATTCTAATCGAAAGAACTGGTGAAAAGACGACATTAAACGTAAGAAAAAACATAAAGGAAACACGAGAGAAATAAAGAAATGAAATGCGTGTGTAGCAAGTAACAAA
>NDXZ01047287.1:0-14087 GCA_003055125.1 Paykullia maculata
TTCGGTATAGCCGAATATAGCGCTCTTACTAGTTTAATTTTGTTTTGTTGTTTTTAATTTAATTGAAAAATATTAAATCAAAAATTATTTGTTAAATTTCAAAAACTTATATGAAAATGTCTTGTAGAATTTGAATTTAAAATTTATTAAAATCAAAATTTGTAGCAAATTTTTTTAAAATAAAATTTTATCATACATTTTCTATAAGTCCAAAATTTCTTGTAATTTTTTTTACAAATTAAGGATCTAGAAAACTAAAAATTAAACAATTAAGAGCGCTATATTCGTCTGTGCCAAATCTTATATACCCTTCACTACGTGTATTTATGTATGTATGTATATATGTATGTGTGTGTGTATATATACAAATACATTCAGGGTTTTCGCCCATATCTTTGCTGATGCTGGGCCAATTAGTATTATTTTTTTCAAATTTTCAAAAAAAGCATGTCCCAAAAAACTTTTTTTTTTGCTTATATCTCGTTAATTGTCGGATTTTGGTGATTTTATATATCAAGAATGTCGGGGAAATTTCTGATTGTTTGATACCAATAACGCGTCAGTACGACATCGGGGAGCTAAGAAGACTTGATTTTGACAGACGGATAGACGGACAGACGGAAATGGCTAAATCGACTTTCCTATATTTGGAGTCGCAAATGAATATTGTAGGAATGACAAACTATATATACCCTTGCCACTTAGGGTGAAGGGTATAATAATTTAAGAAAATTTTCTAGATATAAATAAAAAATGTATAGCGATTGTTTATAAGTCTTATTGACTTATTGACTATTTTCTTCAAAAACTAAAAATTTACAAAGCATTTTCTTTAATATATCGAAACATGTTTTAAAATGAAAACACATCTTTCAAAAAATTTATAGGTAAATTTTAATGTAAAGAAAAATACTTGTTAATATTTAATTTTATTTAAAGCAATGTTCTTTATATTTGGAATAAATTCTACTTAAATGCAGCAATTTGTTACCTATTTTCTTCTTTTATTTTAAACTAGCCAAGCCCGGGGCGCGTTGCTACGCCCCTTAATGAATAAAAATGCATTCTGAATTTTAATTAAATAAATGATAACTTTTTTTATGGGCGTGTCCCTGCCCACTTTTCTAATCATGAGAGTTCAATATGTTTGCAAAGTTTCAGAAAAATCGGTCAAAAATAATATTTTTTTTGTATGGGCGTATTTCATTTTTATGTATATGTAGATAGGCGTAGCCCCGCCCACTTTTTTAAAAAAATTACCATCCATAAACACTCCCTGGAATGTGTCTAACAACTTGCCAAAGTTTGAGTCCGATCGGCTTTACGGTTTCGGAATCTATAGCTAACACACAGACAGACAGAGTTTCACTTTTATAGGATAGATAGGATTACACAAACCTTTAACTACTTGAAAGCTCCTTTTAAAATATCTTTTTTTACAGTTTTAACCTTAAGGTTATTTCTAATATTTAATTCACAATCTTTGTTAAAATAGAACCATTTAATTAAATTTGTTTTACTAAATCTTTTAATTAAAAACTAAATAGTTCAAGGAATATTTTGTTTATATTTCTTTGTCTCTTCTTATAAATAGTCTTATCAACAACAATAATAATTATAATTTAAGTTTATATGCAAATATGCATTTGTTTTTTCTTTTCGATTAACTAAACAGCTGTTTGAACTTTTAATGATTATCACTTTTGGCTCTAGCTTTTTTAAGTTTCTCTCCAGCAGTGTTGCCATATAACTAAAAAAATGTTTTATTACCAAAACAAAGAAGTAGAACTCTTAAAAAAGTTCTAAAATTATACTCGTTAGTTCAAAATATTCAACATAAAGTAAATTACATTTAATAAAAAAATTTCTATAATTTGACATACATACATGCATATAGTATATGTATTAAATTTTTTAAAATTAAAGCAGAAAATAATTGTTTAACGTTCTACAGCCCAGCTATCTTAAGATAAGATTAAAACCAAAAATTTTAACAAAATAATCTATATACAGTATGCGACAAAACAAATGCACGAACCTTTAATTACTATTTTAAAGCTTAACAGCATATAAAAACTTACCGGAATTTAAATGTTTTATTTTATTTTATTTATAACTATAATTGGATCATTTTACTTACACTAGACAAAAACCAACAAAAAAAACAAATTTTTATTAGGAAAAAATTATATTAAACTGACAACATCGCGTTTTGTCCGCGATAAAACAAAAGCACGAAATAAAAGATATGGACATTATTTATTAATCGGCAAAGACTACTAACAACAAGTACCGTTAAATCAGGAAAAACTGTTTTTTTTTTAATTGTAAGAATAATTAGAGAAAATTTGCATGTGGTTATAATAGTAATTACAGGTTCGTGCATTTGTTTTGTCGCGTACTGTATGTAATAAATAAAATAGTAACGTGACTGATTGACTGATTGATTCATCATCGCGCAGCCCAAACGCATAGAGCTAGATGCATAAGCTTTGGACTGTGGGTTCCTCTGCTGTTGTATAGATTCACTAAGAAGGGATTTTAGGAAATTCAAATATTTAAACATGGCATTGTCATGATTTTTTTATGGTTTTTGCCTCGTATTAGTTGCTGCGATGATGCCCCTTTAATTAATCCACCTTGATTCGTTTTGTGTTTTCTTGGCTTATTTTAACTTATTCGCACACGATGTTTTAGTAGATATAGGAGCCAAAAGATTTGTATTACCTCTTTTGTTTCAATAAAGATAAACAACTGATCTTTTACAACGTCTTACTTAAATGAGATCTCCCAAAACTTTACACTATTTTGTTTCTCAAATAAGTATTTTATACTTATAACCTTTTTAAATAAAATTTAAATGAACGACATTTGCCTTTTATTACACATGCTTCTTGTGAAAAACCATAAAAACTAAATAAGCTCAAAAAAAAAACTTTATCATCCCAAGCAACTTGCATAAGAAGGAAAAATTTGATACTAGGTAACACTGATGGCCAGGAAACAACCGCAAATTTCTATTTTAGTTTAATTTGAAATTGTATTTACAACATTTGATTTCTACTTAAGATCACATTTTCAAGCTTTAATAAAGCTTTAGTGGGCTTTAAAAAATAAGCTTTTTTATTATTTCGTTATATACACCCTTCAAGCAAAGTTTACCAGTGGCGTATTTGACTAATGCTTTTTTAAAGATTTTTGTAAAAAGAAACTATTTTTTTTTAAATTATTATTTTTTTCTTTTAAATTATTCAATAAATTAAAACGTACAGTTTTTATTTTAAATCATAATATTTATTTATATTTATTTTTTAATATACAAACTGAAAATTATAAAAATGGCTTAATGACTCTAATTGAACTTTGAAAAGATGATCAGGGGAATGATCTCCGGAATGGAAATAAAAAAGGAAAAATAAACAAATAAGATGTAAACTTTAAATTAATTTGCTAAAGTAGCTACACAACGGGGTAGCGAAGTATTGAAAAGAAAATAAAAAAATACAATTTTGTTCATAAAAAAATACCTTAAGCTTTATTACCCCTTTTTTTTTACAAATTTAGCTATTTACGAAAACATTTTTTTTAAACGTAAATACTAAAACTATGCTCTAAAAGTAAGTGTGCAATCAAGACAGATGTGTTAGTATTGAAGATGATGTTAAAAGCCCAGTTGATTATTTTTTCTTACAGCTGAACACTTAAAGTCCACATAAAAAAAAAATAATTCTCTCTTTTTTCTGGAACAAAAAAGATCTTTTCGAATTAATTTTCGAACATATAAACATAAAATATCAAGGACTTACACTTATGGTGTTTTTGTTTCTAAAAAAGAATGTTGCCCTTTTCTGTTGTTACAGTTTTAATTATTAAAATATAACAGATATTTGTCTTTTATACAATTGTACACATACATACATAAGTATGTAAATATGAATATTAAAAAATAATTTTTTTAACACGACAAAAAATAAGAAAAATAAATCAGCTGTTTTGAAAGGGCAGTATCTAACCCTTTGATTATTTTGAGGGGCAAACATTTTTGCTCCCTTTTTAAGGGTAACATTCTTTGAAAAGAACTTGTAATTCGTTTGCAGTATTACTTTACTCACAAAAGACCACAAAGAAGTGCAAAGAGTAAAATAAAGGTAACGTTTCTACCAGATAATAAAACGTCATTTTAAAATGTTGTCAGTTTTGGTGTTATTTTTGGTGCAATTTAAATTTAATCCAGTTTATTTAGTTTTGAAATATTGTTAAGCAGTTCCATCGCGGTGTTTAGGCGTTGAAATGCGACTTTACATGCCATTAAAGAAAATAATCTAATGAAGCATTTAAAACTTTTCGATGGACGGATCGTTGAAAATAGTTTTTTTTTGTCTATTTTTACTATAACTATTTCGCAGATTTCTTAATGAGATTTTTATTTTGAACATAATTTTTTGTGTGGAACTATTTTTTTTTGACAATTGCATTTTTTTACGAAAAAAATTTAAAAGTGAAAACTGAAAATTTCGAAAAACCGATCATTTTTGTTTTTATTTTTTAGAATCAGGGTTAAAATCATTTTTCTTATTCTAAATCCCAATTTTATATTCTTTAGAATATTTTTCAAAAAAATTTTAGATAATTTATTTTATGACAATTAATTTTAGTCTTATTCTGGCTCAAGTTCATTTTTAAATTTTCAAAGAAATTTAATTTTTTATTTGTGATAATTAATGAATAATAATTTAAAAAGTAAATTTTGGATGTAAATGATATTTACATCCAACACTAATCACCGATCAAAGAGTGCTGATGATGAAAACCGTAGCTGGTTTCGAAAATTCATTCCACTCGGCTAGTGTCGGCAAAATTAATTTATTTATTAATTTATTTTATTTTATTTTTATTAAGAAATTCATAAATTTTTCCCTCCTTTAGATCATGAAAAATCTATTGGGCACCGAATTGGGTTATCACTCGATGAAGATGATGTGCAATATCTTAAATGATAGTAATTTATATGAAGACAATTTTTTGCTAAGAGGCGCCGTATTTCATTTGAATATGAATATTTTCGGAGCGCCAATGGTTTTTCAAGTGTCACCATTATTTTATGCCTCAATGGTGTTGAACAGTTTCCTGAGAGTGAGTATTTGAAGAACTAAAAAATGTAATTTATTAAAAATTATTTTAAATATTAGGCTCTGGACAGTCGTCATGTTAGTGTCACCTATGAGGTTGTCATTGGCATACATATAGTGATTACAAAATATAAATCAGAATTACCCGAAATTATATGGGATCGCATATGTGATATTATGTCGGCCATTGTGGATAATATAGAATATTATGGTTGGTGTTTGTTAATGCGTTTATTTATAATTTTTACTCATTATTTTATTTAAATAGAAGGCTTTTCTACCACTACTAACGGTTTGCTTCAACTTAAAACTCATTTCCATGAGAATATATCTATTATTGAAAAACTTTTGGAAGATGAAAAAACGAAAATTTTAGCCAACTATGAACGTATTTATGATCTGATAGAACGGGTAGCGGAAAGTAGACCTGAAACTTCAGTTTTACTTCTAATTGACTATAGATCTTCGAAAATAACTGCCACACGGCCAGAGTGGTTACTTTTGCTAAATACATTCGTTCAACGTTTCTACAAAATGTCCAATACTCCCATACGTATTAAAGTTATACAATCACTGGTAAATATTATGGATTTAAATCGGTCCTGCTATGAGGAGGAAATTTTAGAACGTGTTGTTATACCTTTGTTTGCCCCTGTCTGTAATGAGACAGATGTACAGTTAAGACGGGCCGTAGCCGACGCTTTAATAGATTTTGTTAGACACTGCGATACCAAGCGTTGCGGTGAATTATTGGATATTTTAGAAAAGATTATTAATCGTCCATATGAATTGCACAAACAATATGGCACCGATATTAAAACGGAACAAGAGTTACAAGATGTCATAACAGCTGTGGATGGTTTAATAGAAGTTTTTATTATAAAACTTTATCGTTTGCCTTCATGTCATGCAATTAAAATATTTAATATATTAGTTGGACACCTGGAGTTGAATTACCAGCATCCCAAGGTGTTTGAACAGGTCAATGTGGTTAGACATAAGGTATTTTGCAATTCGTATTACCTAATTTATTTGTTGTTAATTAAACCATGCATTTTATTAGATTTTCTGTTGGATGTTAAAGGCTAGAGCTAATACTTCTTATCATATTGGTTATCCCGATCCCACTAATAATGATAATATAAAGTATAGTTATTATTTAGGTATCGATTCTAGTCTACCCGTTCATGATATTAATCATCACCATCAACGTCATTCTATTATAACTCAATCTAATTATGATGTTGTGCCAAATGCTCATTTTTCTACGATTTCGATAAAACGGGCTTGTGAGGCAATTGTCAAGTGTTTGGAAAAAGAAAGAGGTAAGTTAAAACCTAAATTTCTTTCTAAGAATCATAAGGAGGAACGATTTTCACCACCAGATAGTTTCGAATAAAATGAAAACTTCTTAAAATCCTTAAAAGAAACATTTAGCTATCGAGCTTGATTAGAATGTAGAAAAAACTTTATCAACTTTAAAGAAAAATTTAACTTTTTCTTTGTTCTTTTTTTTAAGATTTTCAAATCTTCCAGTTGGTCATAAAAGAACTTCCTAAAGTCATGCAAAATAAGGCCATGATACAAGGCAACGATATAGAATCCTTAGCAGTTGCATTATTCAAAACTATTTCCGAAAGCAGTAAACCACTGCTCGCCGTTTATAAATGTACAATTGATGAATTAAATTCGCTAGTTCTACCAGCTATAGCGGCGCTCGTTATTTATCATCAATATTTGCAGTCCTCCAATCAATATAAAATTATTGAGGTTCTTAAAATGGGTATTTCCAATTTTGGCAGTGGCATAGCCACTATTGCGACTATTTGTATAAACACCATGACTACGATTATATTGGAAATGCCAGAGGCTTTAATGCGTAAACTACCAGATATTCTATTACAAATGTCAAAAATGTCCGATACTCCACCGGTGGCTATACCAGTGTTGGATTTTTTATCAAGTAAGTAACTGAACAATTGAATAATTTTATAAATAACAAAAAAAAAAAAACAATTTCCTTTTTAGTTCTCAGCCGTTTATCGAATGATTTATGTACAAACTTTACTTCACGCCAGTACATGTATGTGTTTGCCATATCTCTGCCCTATACAAAACCTCATCGTTATGATCATTATGTTGTATCACTGGCTCATCATGTTATTGCTGGCTGGTTTTTAAAATGTAAATTGGAGTTGAGAAGAAATTGTGTTAATTACATTATAAATGTAAGAATATCATTTTAAGTTGTTTTTTTCTTTAACGGAATTGTGATCTTGTTTCAGTCAATTCAATCCAATGCCAGCATGTTGTATGAGGATATTAATAATTTGACGCGTAATATACAACGACAGGATTTCCATAATCTAAATGAAGACTCCTCGAATCGTAAACGTAGTACCAGTTTAACGGAACGTGGCAGTCGTAATACCGCTTCTACGGGCGCTCGCAATCACTCCGAAATGCGTCCTCTCATGAATGAGGGTTTAAAATCGTTTCATGCTGAATTAGCGGAGACTTGTATTGATTTTTTGGCACGTCACACTTTTTCTCCCTGTTCGACTTTGCCGAAAAGGTAAGTTTGTATTAGACAATGAACAAATAGAAAAATGTTTGATATAGAAATTTAGAATTATGAAAGCTTAAATTGAATAATAATGATTCGAAATTAAGTTCGAAAAATTTGAAAAATATACAATTTAAAAAGGTTTTTAAATTTCCAACATTAACTGAACGAAATGAATATATGAAAACATATTTCCTAAGCGAAGGATTAAAAATTCAATTTTAAAAAATTTCCGAAAAATTCAACTTGATTTTGAAAAGTTTTTTAAATCAACAAATTTCTTGGTATTACATCAACGAAGAAAGCCTATGTTTTTTTTTCTTTTGGCTTAGGCTAAGATTTACAGTACTGGTTAAATTAGCGCCGAAGGGAGGCAGATATATCCTTATGCAGAAAAATAATGTTACACAAAGTCAGAACCTCATTCAAGAAACATGATGGGGCATTTTTATAGAATTCATATTGATAAAAGTGATTTAAGTGCTGATAAAAGTTAGTTTCAATCAACTTATTACCCAATTTTAATAGACACTTTTTGTCATTACACAACTTGAAACATTTAGTTCTACATTCAACATAAGATTCGTAATCGATTTCTGAATTTGTTTAACGATACTTAATTAGTGTCTTTAACATACATACGTTTTTAAGCATTTTCACATTGAGAATTAAACATACCAATGGTTCTTTTAATCAAAGCGTTTAACTTTATTATCAACACCAGCGGCTGAACGAATTTTCCCAGTATTAGTATTTTACCTTATCCTGAATATCTAAATCTGAGTGTAAATATTTAAAGTCAGCAAGAATTTCAATGGTCATTTTGTATCTGTCCATATTTTTAGGGAGCCAAGAGTGTTTTTTGGATAGTACCGATTCCTTCGGGTTAGAATTATTATTATTAATACTTGGAATCTTAAAATCGAACAAAAGTTTTTAAACATTTAGTGAACAACAACAACAATTGGTTAACGAACTTCCCATAACCCCGCAAAACTTGTTTTCACCTTCGAAATCACCCGACATACGACCATTTACTATTATTCCCCCAATGATTTCTAAAAGGTCTAGAAATTTTTTACCCTTATTGTCTAGGGTTCTATCATTTGCTTTAAGAAATTGCAAGATCAAATATATATCAATGTCTTTATTAAGAAACTCGAGCGTTTAAGTCACCAACCAAACAAAATGATGCGTTATTTAAGCTACATGCATATGTATTTACATGTATATATTAAATTTTTGAAGTTTTCTAAAGTCTTATTGCCAATTATACACAACTCCATATTGGTACTCCTAAAATTTTAAAGAGTATTTGTTTTGTATTGTTTTCTTGAAATAAAAATGTCCACACAAATTGCACGGCCCTTGTTATGATTTCCGGTTGCATCAACCTATTAGAGCACATATATTTCAAAATAACTAGAAAATTGTATGCGTTTATTAGCTAATACGTGCGTTTCAAAAAGAAAACGTTTATAAAAGTTTTATGAAAATAAAAGATTTAAAGAAGTTGTTAAATTTAAATTTATTATTTAGATTCGCTACATTTTAGAATACCAATCCAGACAGACTCAGTTGCATATTTGGTTTTGCTGTTTTTGAAGAGGACGCTATGTCTTTTGTATTAGTTAAATGAGATTTTACATCGATGATACATTTATATTTTGCTTTAGATAAAAGATTACGTAAAAACTCTGCATCAGTTTTATTTGACGCAATAATTTTGCCATCTTCCCATTCAAATGGTTTGTTATTTATAAAAATACGGCAATAACCGTAACGGACTTTCAATAAATTGTCCGCAATTTTGGTATTTTTACCAATCTGCCGTAAAAAGTACCTTTTTGAGAGTTCATCAGCTGTTAAGTCTTTGTCTATGTATATTTTAGATCCGACCAGAAGATGACGTTGTTCAAATATGCGTTTTACTCCAATTGGTGAGTTGAGCGAAAATAGAAAGAACTTTCCTGCAGCAATTTTGTGTGCCTCAACAACAACGACATGTATTTGAAGTTTGGAATGGCACAATTCCCTAAATTCATTTAAGGCATCATTAACAAACTTGCTTTTGAGTCCGCTAATAACGATGTTGTTGCGTCTGCTTGCTTTGTCAATAGATTCCAGCCTGCATTTCATTGCCTGTAACTCCTTTTGAAGGCTGGTATTGTTGCTGCGCAGTTGTTGAATTTCGCTTGAAATTGGTTCAAGGTCATCTTTTTTAACCACATTTTTTAATTTGTCATCAAGTACACTGTTAAGTTTATGTTCAAAAATAAACCAGGAGAAGGAGTCTTTTTCTTTAGTTGCAGGCTGATATGGATAATTGCTGAACATTTTGATGTTTGTTGAAGTTTTTCTTTTTTGTGAATTTAAACTAAAAATATCTGCTGAAGTTTGATTTAAGTTTCTTTAATGTGTGCCCACAAATGTTTAAAGGTTATTAAACTTATATTATTATTTAAAATAAAATATTTATAAAAAAATACAGAGTAATACAACAGAACGTAGTTTACCGGTTCGGTGCAGGATAGTCAATCCTTTGTTAATATTATTATGTAATTGAAATAACACTTAACGAGGTGAATGTGTGTAAGACACTGATTTTTATTTATAAATTCAAGCCCTTAAAAGCTGCAAAGTAAAATCCTAGAACTAAACTAGTAAGATAATTAGCAACAATCCATCATCTATTTATATTTCTTAGAGCGGCATAAACGGCAATAAACATGTTTGTACACACACACACACACACACACATGATAAAAGTGGCAGGTACTACCTGATCTTTTTAGTGCATGTGTGAAATTAGGGGTTTTTTTTTATTAAATTTCCTTATTAGGAACATTTGGTTTGTAACAGGTAATGAATAAAAAAAGTAATAAACAATTAAAATGCAATCTTTTATAAATTAGGCAAATGTTAAACTATTCTTAAAAATGCAATTATTATTCAGGGAAATTCTAAGCGTTCCTTTTAAGTGACCAACTCTATTGGCTAAACTTACTGTGTAAACACCTAAAACTAAAGTAAACTTTTTTAAAAAGTTTCAAAAAATTGTAATGATTTTTAAAAACACTATTTCTTAGACTTCCTACTGTGGAATACCTCCTAAAAGATGGCCATTCCCAGACTTGGTTAGTTGGCCATAATCTGGTTACGATTACCACTTCAGGCTGCCCTTCAGGACCCACTCGTTATGGCTTGTGTGATCGTTGTTCTCAGCTGGGTAAAGCCTACACCCTCAGTTCCAAGAATAATTCTGATACTCACCCGGGAACTACACCCATATCACCAGAAATTAATCAAAACCAAGGTGCTCTCAATTACGAACTTCGTTATACCAAAGTAACCCTGCAGCACAGTAGTGGCAATGATTCGGCAGGCAGTACTGATTTAACCTCATCCTCTTCGACGGCTTCACACACTACACAAAGACAAACTTCCAATAGTTCGACTGCTTCTCTAGAAGCACTCTCGCGACGAGGCTCTAACCCAGAAGCAGGCAGTACCGACTTGGGTGTAGGCAGTACAGCAGGTGGTTTAGGAGGTGGTAGTTGTACTTCGCTATTGGGCAATAATTCCTTGTCCTCCTCAAGTGTCTGTGCTTCATCCATATGTGTGCGTTCCTGTACGGCCTGGGCAGAAATATTGATACGTCGTCCTACAGGCAATATTTCCTGGATAACACGTATACAAAATCCCCTATCAAATGATTGTTTCGGCTATAGCATACCATTTAGCAGTATGGTTTCGTTATTTTTACCCTCTCAACATGGTGGAGTTTTTGGATCAGATTTCTTGCAACCGGACAATTTAGAAGAAATCAGTGCCGTAAACAAGGAAACAAAGGAATCATTACAAGTCGAGCCGCTTAAACCGGAACTAACAAAGACAAAATCTTTGGAAGAAAGGCCCAAGACTGTGTCGAAAACTAGAGCCTTACAAAGACAAGAGGAAATTTCCTCTTCGGCCCAGGTTGTAGCAGCAGGGACACAGGCCATAGATATACCTAAGATGGCAGCATCGGCCAAAAGATGTAAAGAGGCCTTATCTGGCAGTGTGAGCGATGGTGAGGCCGACGAGGACTATCTGGCGATAGAGGGGGGACAAGTGCGTACTCGCAAACCGGTACGAAGAGTTAATTCCAGTCCGGAAATGTCATCAAGCTGGCGCGATGCTTTTCTGATGAATAAACCAGCTCCTTTATCACAGGAAATTTCAGGTGCTGTAGAACTTTCATGCGAAACGGAATTGCATCAACAGCATCAGCAACAATTGCAACAAAAAAAGAAGAGTGTCCAGTATAGCAAAGTAAGCTGTGATGCCATACCAGAGGAAATAGGAGGCTCTTCACCACCTCAACAAACCACTAACTCCGATGGAACGCTTAAAGCTCCGGAGGCCCATACTTTACCTCCCAAACAGTTATCGGCAGATGATGTTAGTCAGAAATCTAATGCAGATCCATCTCCAGTACAGCAGTCAACCTCAGCTACTTCATTAAAATCTACCACTAGCACTGGTGGGGGAGGTCACGAGAAAATTGCGGCCAAACCACCCTTGTCTCCAGCACCAACGCACTCACCACGCATGGAAAGTTCACATGCGCCTGCTATTAAATCTACTTCTTTTGGCCACCATCAAGGTCTGGCCAAATCTAGCAGTGGTGGCAATAATTCCAATATGTCCTCCCAAGGTGGACCAAATCATAATAACGAGTACAACAATGGTGAAATGCGGGGTCGCTCAAAAACCATTTCCGTGGTAAGAGAAGTTAATAATGGCAAAACACGACCACCCACCACCACCTTCTCTCGCTATGGTGCCCCCAAACCCCAGTTAAATACCAAACTCTGCATGAATCCCAGTTTTGTTTTCATGCAACTGTATCATACCGGACAAATGGAGGTAACCGATGTACCCATTAAAGTACCACCCGAACAAATGAGCGCAGTTAATCTGCTAGATCTCACACCACCCTTGGAGACACATGAAATCGGAGTGCTCTATGTGGGCCAGGGTCAGTGTAATAATCAGGTGGAAATTTTGCGTAATTCTCATGGCAGCACAAGATATGTAGAATTTTTACGAAGCATTGGAACTTTGGTTAGTTTAAAAGAAGCCTCACAAAACAACCTTTTCGTATCTTTGAACACAGATGATGGTAAATTTACCTACATATGGAAGGATGACATAGTGCAGGTAATTAAACGAAATGAAAATGAAAATATTATTGTTTTTTTATTGTTGTTGTTGTGGTTTCTTGATTTAGGTTACCTTCCATGTGGCCACTTTAATGCCCACAAAACTCGAAAGTGACCCCAATTGTAATGAGAAAAAGAAACACATTGGCAATGATTTTGTTAATATTATATACAACGAAAGTGGTGAGGATTATCATCTCAATACGATATCAGTAAGTTATAAAGATAATGACCTACAGACATATATTTTCCAATAAAAGCCTTTTTTTTAAATTGATCTTAATGTCATTTTTAAACCCTTTTCAGGGCCAATTTAGCTATGCCTGTGTTATTGTGGAACCCTTGGAGCTGAATACCAATCGTGTTTTTGTTAAGGCTCGTCCTGAAATTGCGCAATATGTTTGTCATTCAGGAGCAAAAATTGTATCCGATAAAAGTGCACCGCTATTGGCTCGACAATTGGCTCTGCATGCTAATGTATGTCTTTTTTAAATATGAGAAAATTTTATTTTTTTAATTTAATTTTTACTTTTTTAATTTCGAAACTTTTTAGCTGGCCTCAAATGTCTATCAAAGTTTGCAGAAGAAAAATCCTTATGCCTCCAACTGGTTAGAGAGATTACGCCGCATTAAACGTCTACGAACGAAGGTAAGTTTTTTTGTTACACAATTTTCTTTTTTGTTTTTTTTTTTTAAATGTTAAAATCTTTAAACAATTTTCAAATTCAGCTACTCGAAAATCAAAATCGTGGCAGTTCGACGGCGGCCAATGCCGACATCGACGAACGTTCTGCAGATACTTTGACTAAACAAAATACAAACCGCGATTTTTCCAAATACACTTAAGATAAATCTTTAAACTAAATACGATTGCTTTCTTTATTTGCTTTTTTCCATATTTTAACTTTAATTTCATACTTACATATAACCATATAAACACGCACGTATTTAAATAAGAACATGCAAAATTTTAAATAAAAAATATAAACGCTTTGTAGCTTTCGTCAGAAATTCCTTTATATGTGTAATTTATTTCAACAAAAATGTTTTCAATTATTGATTTTCAATTTATTGAACATTTACGATAATGTTCGATAAACGACTTTAAAAAATCTTTTTTTTTTCACAATTCTCAATTAACTTTCTTTAGATTGAAAATTCCTTGAAATTTTTTTAATAGATTTT
>NDXZ01047293.1:9481-21037 GCA_003055125.1 Paykullia maculata
AAAAAAAAAAAAAAAAAAAAGTAAATTGTGTAAAAAAGAAGACAAAAACAAAAACCTTGTCATTCAATACTGGTAGACAATTCGGACCAACGTTGACTGACAATGACGTTATTTCATTTTCAAAGTAATTTATGCGATTTCTTTCCATTATTCTCAAAACGACGACATCTGTTTCGAATTCATTGAAAAATCTTAGAAATTTCTAATGATACTTTATTGATATTGTAATTTATATGTTTTTTACTTTAAAAAACTATACGATACCATAAAAAAATGTCTAAATATGAGTATAAATTAGAAATAATAGAAACACACACTAATTTTTGCTGGAAGGAAAAAAAGCGGTAAAACATGTTTGTTTGTATGTATTTGCAATACAAGTTGTTTTCTTATATAGATTTGGGCTAAAAGACAGACGCCAACGTAATTGTTTTTTTTTATATTCAATAAATTTTTTGTTCATAAAAAAAAATACGTATGACTAATTTATTTTAATAATATTTAAAAATAATGCATGTACATACATATGTATGTACATATGTATATAAAATGCCAGACATTTACAAATACATATATATACATACATATGTATGCACCTTAGGGTGACAGCCAAAGTGCTTAAAGTGCTTGTAGCAAAAAATCGAATTTTTCGCATTTATAGCGAAAACCCGGTTTTATTTTTTCATTTTAGATTAAGATATCCTAAAGCAGGACCAGGTAGGTACAACAGAAAGTAAACCTTTACTTTGTAGTCAATTAGTTAGACTTTTTAGAAAATATAATAGTTGAACGCGCGCTGTTCTAACGTCTCGAATATGACGAAAAACCGGGTTTCTTTAGAGATTGTGTAATGATATCTCAAAAAACTTGGTTAAAATTTGTTGGCCTTATTTTTAAATTTGGATATTATTAATATTTATTTTTAAATTAAAATAATTTAAAAATTTTTTTAAATCAATTTTGTGAAGTCAAAATATATCATAGGGTTGGTTGATAAAATTTTTTTTATTGCAATTTATATACTAAAACAAACGTATTTTTTAATTTCCACCAAATAATAAAAAATATTAAGAAATTCAAAGATAATAATGTTAGTGGGTCATTTTGACCCAAAGGAGATATTAGGGTTAATTTCAAAAAAAATTTGTTTAAGAAATTTAACAAATCTATTTCATATAAATTGTTAAATTTGCATACATCTGACCTTTGACCTCGGTGGGCTTTCAGAAAGCGTCGTCCGATTTGGTTCAATTTTTTTAGCACTGAAGCACCTCAAAATTGGAACAAAATTTTGTAATCAATACATGATTCAATATAACGATAATTTTTGGATAAATGGAGCTTCCAAAAATTTAAAACTAAGAGTAATTGTAATCACTTTAATAACAAATCAGATAGATCGGAACAGGCTGTGCATCCCCGATCCGGAAAGTCGATTTAGCCATGTCCGTCTGTCTATTAAAATCAACTTTTCTCAGCTCCTTTATGTCGTACAAGTCCGGTACTAATATCAAATTATCACAGCTGCTTGTTGTTAAAAACCAGCAACTCGCCAATAAACCAAAAAAGAAGACTACCAATTTTGTTTTATTTTTTTTTTTACACAAAAATTATTATATTTATTTGTGTGTAAGACATGCCTTTTGGGAAATTTCACAAAAAAAAAAATAATTTTTTCGAGATATAAGCAAAAAAAAAATTTTTATATTTTACACAGAGTTATTATAACCTTTTTGGTTAATTTAAAAAAATTTATTAATTGGCCCAGAATCAGCAAAGATATATTCACACACACACATACATAAATACATGTAGTGAAGGGTATATAAGATTTGGCACAGCCGAATATAGCGCTTTTACTTGTTTTTTTTTTTATAATTTCTACAAATAAGGCGATAATAAGAGTTTTGTTTCGTTTGTGAATTTCCAAGAATTTTTGAATATTTATTTTAAACAGAAAGATATCAATATTTGTCGCATATCGCAGTTCCTGCCTATCAATACCTTTATTTATTGTTTATATTTTTAATATTATATATATATATATATATATATATATATATATATATATATATTTAAATAAATAAAGCTCTATTTTAGAGCTTAAGATTTTGCAAATAAAAGTGATTCAGTTATTTGCAATTTAAAGTTGTACATCTTTTTGGCAGAAAAATATCGGAAACTAAATATTATAAATAATTCAATTTTTTGTGATACGATGATTATCGTAATGTAGCTAAATATAACAGGTTGTAGATAAAGTGCTGGTCCTTTGTCTTTTCATGATAAAAGTCTCATATTCATGTTGCAATTGCATGCAATTTTTTATACATACCCAGCAAAAACTGTGTTCTGACTTGCTCTGCATTACTTGAAAGAACTTCTCTAATAACAAGATTATATTGTGAAACCTTATATCTTATTTATCAGATAGGTATATAATAAGAAATAAAAGTTGCATTCACTTTGGCTAAAAAAAATTGTAAGGAGCCACTTAAATTAGTTATTATGATTCTCATTTGCGTTAACATACCATAAGAGTAAGTATTTATATTTTCGACGGATGTTTATGAATTTCATGATGGTTTCCAAATTGAATTTAAATGTTTTTTCCAAGTGTTTCTGTAAAACTTAATGTACAGTAGTAACAAACCTCAGTTTCAGTGTTAAAGTAATGGGTTAAAATGCCATTACAAAGCAATGCAAGTTTTTGCTGGGTATATTCCGTTTGATATTTCTTTATATTCAGAAACATTTTTTCTTTGTGAAGTTTGACAAATGTTTTTCCCCACAAAAGTATATCTGGGTTAGTAACACAAATCTTAACGTGTTAATACACTTTGACTCTTAAAAATATCTTAAACTCAAAACAGTATTTATCTTATAATGAAAAATTCATTAAGTCCGTTCCTATACTTTATTTTATTTGCGGAACAGTCCAGATTTCTTCGTGGTGCAGTTTGGATAAAATTTGACCACAAGACAATCTAAACCTTGGTATAGGAAGCCGGAAAACTTGATTTAAAGTTTTTTTTAATGGAAATATGTTGCTAATTAGCGAATAAATACGAACAAACAAATGTGTGAGTATTTATATATGTATGTATGTATTTATGTTATCTTTTTTTGTTGCCAATTAGATACTGCACTTTTTCTTTACTGCTAATTTCAAAAATTATTTATGTATATTCGTGATAAATATTAATTTATCATTTAAAATACTTTGTCACATGCAAATGCACATGTAAACATTTAAATTAATTACTTTTTTGTTTAATTTGTTTTTCTTAATAAAAAAAATTAAAAAAAAACATAATTGACCGAAAATATTGGCCAACACGAATTTGGGATTTGTAAAATGAAAAAAAAAAATCAATTTATTACCGGTTGAAAGGTTAAAAATCTCATCATTTTATATAATTTTTCGGTAATTTAAAGATTTTACATTAAAATATTTATAGTTTTTTTGAAATAAGGAAAATAAAATTGATTTTAGCAAATTACATTTTTTTAAATTTGAATTTTTTTATAATATATTTAATATTATAATATATTTTAAATATATTTTTTCCTCAATATTTAACTTTAAGTCTTATTCAACAGCTTGTAAATAACAAAAAAAAAAAAAACCTTCCAAATTTTATTTACATACATTAAATTTTATATAGTTTTTAGTTGTGCATATATTTATGTATATGTAGTATATGCTTATAAAAAGTATGTATATTTAAACACACAAATTAGTTGCTGTGTCTTGAGTGAAATAAAACAGTCCCATAAAAAAATCATTAAAAAAAAGCTTAAAACCAGCTTAAATATTAACAAGAATAAATTGAAGAAAACAAAGTATGTATTAAACTCTAAAACAAACTAAATAACAAAAACTACAAAAAATATTAATAAACAAATTATCCAATAAGAGGAAATAATATTTCATTCAAACAAGGTTATTTCTGCAAATTAATGAGGACTTAAATTGTTTTTAACAATAAAATCATAGCAAATGTTTGGTAAAATTATTATTAAATTTGAAAAAAAAAATGTTGTTCCAACTACAGTTACTGCCACAATTGGACGGACGTACATGCTTTGAACAAATAGAAACTGGTAACATGCAATATGTAATTGATTATGTTTTGAATGAATAAAAAAAAAGAAAACATGTGGGTGGGAAGACGGGTTTTACGATTTTTATCACCTTCTAATACTCCGTTTTGGTGCTATAAATTTACAACATTTACTTTAAATGGATTTAGCCGTCATTTTGCCATAGATTTTTCGTAAAATAAATAACGCAACATGGATTATAATGTCAGTGTTACGGCCTATGATAAATTCAATATGGCTTATACTGCTTAAAGAATCAATACGATTCTATGTATCACTAAATTTGATTTTTATTTTTTATTTATTATAGTTTATAAATTTTTCTTAATTATTAGGAATTTCTATTTTTTGTGATATTTAAAGGAACATTGTAAAAAAGTAAGTTTCCCGACACTTGCCGAATGGAATGCATTTTTGAAACCAGCTAAGGTTTCATCATCAACACTCTTTGATCTGTATTTTTAAGTGTTGGATGTAACACTGAATTAAATTTTTTTTAATAACTAAACTCTTATTTAGTTTTAACAATCCAAAGGGCCGATAAAAAATATGACGATACAAATTTAAAAATTGTCATCCAATACAAATAAGGCGAGTTTAAATCGATCACTTACTTAATAAAACCGACCGCTTTAAAATATTTTTTAATCTTGAATACCCGTTCGGTCGCCTTCTTTGTGTCGATTAACCGGGTTTTTAGTAAAAAAAAACCTTTTTTTATTTTTGCTTTTTATTTTTTTAGTTTCGCTTATACCTATGCGGGTTGTCTTTATATTTTCATAAAAAATTTGCATTTCAAAGAGATTTAAATATATGCAAACATTTACCTTTAAATTCATTAAGTTTCAAAATTTACAAAGCTTTATTTGTTTTTTTTAGTATGTATGTATGTACTTTTAATTTAAAGATTTTTTAAAATCAACTGCCTGGCCCACAAAATGCGAACGATTTCGAATAAATATATTTTAAACCAAAATTAAAAGTTTAAATTTGTTTTTGTTTAAAAATATAGGTATTTATTAAAAGCAAATATCGTTGGCATTTTGTAGGCCAGGCAGTAAATTTGAAGCAAAAATGTATTAAAAAAATTAAAAAGTTATTAATATTAGTAAAATATAATCAATGGTTTTCGTAAATAATTTCCGGGAAATCGCTTAAAAATACTAGAATTTTTTTTTGAAGTTTTGTTACTAGAAGAGATCGAAAAAAAATTTAAAAAAATTGTTTTTTGAAATCCTCCCATATACGACCTGTAAATTAAAAAGCACCAAAGAACTTTCTTATTTACTTTTATATGACAGACAATAAAATAGTTTTATTACAATAACAAAAACCAAAATAACTAAATATATGTAGGTATGTATGTATGTAATATATATTATAGTTTGTATGTTATTTACAACTATATAATTTACTCTAACCTAACCTAAATACATACATACATTCACTGTCAATCCAAATTATTTAATCAATAACAACTTATAATTCTATAAAACTATAACAAGGAAAAGTTTAAGGCCAAAGCAGACAAAAAAGTAAACAAAGTTGTACCTATTTTAACATATGTATATACAAATATGTATGTAATGATAAGTTAGAAATTCAACAATTTTTTTTAAATATATATTCTTATCACACTTTAAGACCCACCTGATTCTAAAATATGTTAACCTAAACTAATTATGTTATCGAAATATTAGCAAAATAAAAAAAAAAACTACAAAAATATAAACAAAATGTTTGATAAAAGAACAAAACACCAAGAGTTTTTGTAAAATTATAAATATTAAAAGCTGTATTGTTAAGTGTTTTATTGTTATTGTTGTTATTGTTATTTACTTTTGTTTTGTTTTTCAGTTAAAGATTCTTTTAAGACTAGAAAAACTAAGTAGAATTGAAATATTTTTTACTTTGAGAACGAACTTGAATTGTTTTCACCTTGAAGATCAATTTAGCCGCTAGCAAGTGATGCCAATTCTTGGAGCCTAAAACGCTTAAAAATATGTATTTGAAAAAAGGGGTCTAAATTATTGAATAACAATGGTAGTAAAGTAAAGTTTTAGAGGTTTTACAATGACGCGCATAATTTTGTAATACAAAATTTAACAAGTCATATGTAGTATAAAATATCTTGTAAGAAACCAGCTTAACAACCGCAATTCGTATAACATTTCTAATTACATGAAAAAACTATATATATATTGCAAACAAATAATTATAAAAATTCTTAGATTTTTGCGTTTTGTACAATTTAGAGGGACCAAGTTGGCATCACTGGGTAACTGCGCCTGTCTTTAGTTGACAAATATTTCTAAAGATATGAAAAACTTAGATAAGCGAGTCTTGTAAATGGAAGAGTACACATACAATGTTGAAAACATATTATAGACAGAGTTTTCAAAGAGCCTTGTCATTTATTAATACATATTTTGAAAATGTTTGCAATTGAATTTTTCTTAAAAAAAAATTCAAAAGTTCTTTATTTATAAATTTCTATTATTTGTATAAATGAACTTGTAATAAAAATGTTCTAAAATATCAAAAATAAATAAAAATATTCTCTTTTTTGAGAATTTACTCCTCCTAAACTCTGACAAACAGACTAGATACAAACATACAATAGCAAAATATATTTTGTGCGGTTTATGTGTTTATGAAGAAAATCATATATTTTGTTACAAAAAAAAAAAACACATAAGAATAGAAAACAAAGTGCAAAAAAGAGAAAAAAAAAACTTAAGCTCGACTTAAGCTCGTTTGATTGGGCCAAGCCACGGTTGCCAAACTTATAGTCATTTATTCAAAATACTACAAAAACATTATATTAAATGTGAACACAAATCTGTAAAAGAAAAAAACAGTAACATGTTTTAATTTTATTTTTTTAATTACATAATTAAACTTTTTTTAAGGGTATTAAGAGAAGACACATTCAAGTTAACATACATACATGAGTTTTTTTTTTTTTTTGGGTAGTTATTCAGTTTCAAAGGTTATACACAAGATCACTTATAAATAACTTACATTTGTTAAAGCTTGCAGTTTTAAATCGCATCATTATTTGCGATTTTGAACCCCAGAGCATCTGTTTTGTGACTTTCAAGTCATAAATATACATTTTATGCGTTTCCTAGCACAATGGCGTTTACTTATACATACATAGATATGTACAAGTTAATGAAAAATATTTTTTTATGTACATATGTATGTATGTAAATGTACATTGTACCATAAAACCGTTAGTGAATGCTTTGACGATTTTAATAAACTTTTTGAAAAAAGTTTAAGATTTCGCACTTATTAAATTTATCTGGCAACTGTGTTGTGTGCCTGACTTGCTTTTTATTTTTTGTTAAGCATTCATAGTTTTAATAAAATTTGTAAACAAAATACTTTTTTATGTACATATGTACATATAAGTATGTACATACGTATATGTATCTAAGCATGTGAAATAAAATACATATAGCAAATCGAGAATAACAAATCACATTAAAGTTTGAAACTTCACGCACCATAATATTTAAAATCAAAATCTAAGCAGACAAGGTTTTTGGCCTTATAAAATTTTAACACGATCAATTCTAAGAATAAAATAACTGATCGTTAAAAGCAGATATGTAGGTATGTATTTAAAAGTTTATGAAAGAATGGAAAATCTAATAACATTTTATAACAAAAGTGTTATTTAATATATCACATTTGTAATAAAAAATATTCAATTTCAATACAGAAACGTTATTTTCAGCCAACAATGAATTCTGTACTGTTAAAGAAAGTTCCAAATTTTATCCACATACTACATAGTCACCCCTATCGTGAATAAAATGTAAAATTTTGTTCCCTAGACAAAACAAAATGAACAAACTAATACAAAAAAGGGAACATATTTCAAAAGAATAATTATTCACTATTGAAATTTTGGGAAAAGGGAAAAAAATTGAGGTAAAATTTATTCACGATAGGGGTGAGTATGTATGTAATTGTTATTATGATTAAAAAAGAAACTTTAATAACTCTGATACAAAATTATTAAAAAATATTCAAAACTTTTACGTACGTTTGATGTTTCCCGTTTAAAAAATAAACCTTTTTAAAATTGCAACATAATCAAAATTATTTTTACAACCCACTGTTTATGATAACATATATGTATGTACTTACACATGTAGTATGTAAGTAGATATTGTATCTGATTTGTTTTATTTTTTTATTATTTTGCTCATACCTTTGTACATATGTAGGTATGTTAATAAACAAACAAAAGTTATGAAAATTACACTTGAGGAATTCACAGGCTAACTTATATCATAATGTCATATGTCCTAAAAATTTTAAATGGTTTAAGTTGCTTTTCATACTAAAAGTGTCCTAAAGTAATATGACTCTGAATGCTATGTTTATTGTGCTGTCGTAAACTGTCCTTAGCCGAATAAAAAATGCAACAAAAAAGTACCTTAACCATTTAAAATTTTTAGGACATATGCCATTATGATATCATAAGTAGCTTGTGAATCCCTTAACTGTGTCTAACGATCATAACGAACTCATACATGTCCAAACGCATCCAATTAATACCAGAGTACAAACATAATTGTGTAGGTACAATCTCTCTATTCAAAAGCAGGTTTATCTGGACAAGTATAGTAGTACATATGTACATACGTACGTGCTTAGAATTACTGGCCGAATTAATTTCTATTTTCAGCACGACACACACACACACACACCTAAACAACAAATTGTGTTTTTTAGCATGATATAGAAAAAAGAAGCTCCCAAAAGTGACGTCATGTTTATAAGTTGAACAAAATAATTATTTTTATTTGATTGAAGAAAAACAAAAACACACAATTGGCTTCTGGTGCATTTAGACTTTTATTCTCTTTAAAATTTTTTAATAGGAGGCAAAATTGTTGTGATATTTAAGCTTTGCTTTTTATGTTTTTGCCATGAGCAGTGGTGTAAACAAGTTTATACACAAGTTAATACGACAATCATTTGCAATCCTATCAATCAAGCGCGGATACAGGGCGGAAGAACTTGGGATAGTAACCGCAACACATATGATATTTGTTTGATAAGTTAATGTTTTTGTTTACTTTTTTAACCCATATAGTCCCAGTGTTCGATTAATGCGTTTTCAAATCCTTTTTTCTTTTTTTTTCGAATTAAAACTAAAATTTTTTTTATAAAATTAGATATTGTTAGAGTTTAGCTTTTAATGTAAAGCTGAAAGTTCTTAATTTTGTTACAAACTCAATCTCAAACTAGCTACGAACCACCAAACTTTTCAAAGTTATTCGAAAAAAAAAAATTCTCTGGGACGATATGGGTTAAAGTTTCTTATAGGACTTCCTCTCAATAGCTTTAGATTAATCCTTGTCTGGCCCCCAGACTAATTTTACTTTTGTTCTTGCGTGTGTGTATGTAAAATATATCCTAAATTTCAGTTCATGTGTATCTACATACATACATACATATGTATGTACTGTAACTGTAACTTGTAACCTAAATTATTGTTGTTACTAAACTACTCGATGTGCTAAAAATCAATATATGAAGCAGTGTTTCCCAGGTTTAGAAGTGTGGGGGTTTGGAAGAAAAACTTAATATTTTAAGAAAACGTATATTTTTTTTATTGATTTTAGTTAATTTTTAATAAATTTATAAATTTAAATTCCAAATACATAATTTGGTAGTTTTTAAAAAATCTTCATATATATATACATATATTCCTTTAACTCCCACTGGAGCATAGGGCGCCAAAAAATCTTCATAAATTATATTAATTCCTTATTTTAAGAAAAACTTTAAAATAATATTTTTTTAATGTATTCAAATTTCGTAAGCTCGTGTTTTTATAGGAAACTTTTATAGAAAATTTTACTTTTATGAAATTAACTTTCCCATAAAAACTGTTTATTAATTGGAATTTAATCGAATTTCCCCCTGTAAAACATTTATGGAAGTTTTTAATATTTTTTCTATATAGATTTTTAAAATTTGTTCTTATTGAAAATCAAAAGTAACAAAAAAAATTGGTTTAACTCAAAAGAAAATTAAATAAATTTTCTAAATAAAAAAATTTTCTAAGAAAAAGTTTGTGTATCGCTGCATTTAGAAAAATTTTTATGCTTAAAATATCACTTAAAATCCTGTTTATTTTTCTTCACAATAAATTAAAAACTATGACATTAATTTAATTTTTTTTTGAAATACATACATTAAATGTACATATGGATGTTTGTATGTGTGTAATTAGTAGTTTATTTTTTTTCGTCAGACTGAATGTTTATTAACAACACTAAAATGTGTTGTTGTTGTCCACTTGTATTACAGAAACGATAAAATCAAATTAAAACAGCTTAAATGTTTAATTTGTTTTAATTAAAATTAATTATTATTCTTATTGATTTAATTTATTTAACAGTAACAATAGTAGAGTTCACACCGCATTCGTTGCTTCTTACTTAATAACACTTATAAGTTTTTGTGTTAAAAAATTAACAACAAAATTAATTAATGTGTTACAAAATTTACTTACCCAGATTTACTTCCTCCATATGCACGTAAATAAAGACATTTTTGGAATTTGCTTTTTTGAAGTTCTTTTAAGAAAAAGTTGTTGATTTTTCTTACTTAAAAATTTTTCCAGCCAAAACTTTTTTGTTATGTGAAAGTTAAAAAAGTTCTCCCAGATTTAATCCCTCACAATAGGTACAAAATAAACCTATTTGTGTCGAGTTTTTAATGAGCCTCCGTCAGCCAAAGTTTTCGTAAATTTTTAAGAGTCTTATATGACTTATGTCTTCGGCCTTATGTGGAAGCTACAACCAATTATGAAGAGATCATTCAAAAATGTTTGTTTATATGAGACTGAGTTGCGGTTGAGAGTTTCAGGAATGATTTCAGTATTAAGGCGAGTCCCGATATTATATTTATACTATAAATTGCTACAACCTGGCAATTTCATTGAGTGCGATCGCTATAATCTGCAGTTGTTTTGATCAAGCAGTAAATAATGAGATAAAAGCCTGAATAAAAGCAAATACAGGTGTCAAATTCATTATTTTGCATGATTATGCTTGGCGCATCATAACGGAAAAGTAATCAGCTTTATTGTCAGTGTCGTTGTTGTAAATACATTTTAATTATTGTGTTAAAAATATACGACAATGTTAAATGTATGGTAGCGATATCTTTGTCATTTTTCTAGCGTTTTTATTTGATTTGTTTGACCGTTTGTTAACTCCTCAAGCACAACCTTAAACATTATGTTACTTAGGCTGGCTTCAGACTATTATACAAGTCGTAAGATTTTCATTGGATTTTGTAAGAGCAATATCAAATGATTTTTGTTCTGATCGTCAAAAAAATCTGGTAGAAAATTTTCTAATTTTTTTTACCATCACACTTCAGATAATTACCCACGGCAAATTACACAAC
>NDXZ01047311.1:0-10332 GCA_003055125.1 Paykullia maculata
GCCATATATGTGATGGGCGACGTCTTCGTCGGCTTCCCCTGGGGGTTCCAGTCAAGAGACAGTCTTGTAATATCCCATTTGCGTCTTTTGATTTCTAGGGCAATTGGTTATTGTTCAGAAATCTCCCAGATGCGAGGATTGCAATTGTGTTAGGCCAGAAAATGCGCATAATTCTACATAGACAGCGGTAAGAGAATACCTGGAGAGCATTTATATCATTGGAAGCTGCGTTCCATGATTCGCAGCCGTATAAGAGAACGGATTTGGCGCAGGAAGTGAACGAGTTAAGTTTAGTTTGGGTCGATATATGACTGGATTTCCATTTTGCGTTAAGCTGCCCAGAAGATTGCCTGGCTTTATTAATTCGGCTAATATTATCGCTACTGGAGCCTACACTTGCTGTTATTATGCTAACGAGGTAGCAAAATGAGTTAACTTCTTCCAACTCGTGGCTTCAAATTATGAGTTTCCTGTTGCATGAAGTATTAATTTTCATCAGCTTTGTTTTGGAAAGATTTATTTAGTTTAAGGTATGCAGCTAAAAAAACATAACCCAAGTAATTTGTAATTCACAAAATATTAAAAGATATGTTTGAATCTCATTCACTCGAAAGCCAAACATTTTAATTCATTCAATTAAATTTCCAATCTTTGAAAGAAAGTAATTTAAATTAAAAAAAAATTAACTTGTTTCATTTAATACTCTTTTTTAACTTTTAAACTAACTGACTTCATGGTCAAGCCAAATTATCAATTATTAACCTTAATGGCATACTGTCAAACGGATTAAATATACATTTCCTTTTATTCAATCCCTTAAGCAGAAAATTTTCAATTTGATTTCGTTTGCCTTTCAAATTGACCCCTATTAAAAAGAAAAGTAAAATAAAATGTTAAATCAACAAATGAAGCTACAAGAAATTTAATATGGAATAAGATATTGGATGCCCTTATCTTTGTTTCTTATTATTTATACATTCTCAAGGATGTTGTGTATCAATATCCTTCGATTTTTTTATTGCTGGCTATTTGCTAACAAAAGGTTAGTATACCAATAACAGTTATAACAATTGCAAAGTAAAAAAAAATATTGTTGAAAAAAAGGAAACAAATATTTATTATTTCTTTCCTTAGCTAAACTACCAGTTTTTTTTTATTTATTAATGCAAGATCATGAAAAAAATTCACAAAACGATTTATCTCGAATCAAACAGTAAAAAATAACACTCCAACACACATTTATTAAAAACAACAAAAACTTAATAACTCTTGTTACAAAACAGAAAAAACAAACAACAGATATGTAGCAAAATATTTGAAAAATTTATGACTACAACAAGTCAACAAAAAGAGAAGAATAATAAAAAAGAAACATAAAAATCTTACAATAACAAGAACATCTTTAACAAATATTCTGCCACTTAAAAGTGTTACCACTGAAAAAATTTCATTTGACCAAAATCCTTAGGAACAAACCAGTTTGAGAAAATTCCAAAAAAATATCATAATATTTTTGAGATTTTAAGTATGATGATGAAAAATATTATACAATTTTAACAAAAAGTATTTTAATCATTTTAGTAAAATATCTGTGGTAAAGTAGAATAACATTTGAAGTCAGCTTTAGGCTACAAACCTATAAAAGAAAAAATTTACGAAAAATGGCAACGCTGCTGCAAAATAAATATTGGCAAATACAAACAATAGAATTATTAAGTAACCAAAGGATACATAAATAAAAAATAACGCCAACAACTATAAAAATCATATAAAAATAAAAAACATAAAAATACTCGTTAGAGCAAAATACAAATAAAAAATTTAAAAAAAAATTTTGCTTCCGCTCTTAAGGAACAAATAAAAGCACTGGTACCAGCAGTGGAGCTGATACAAAGTTTTTCTTACTCAAATATAGATCCTTACTAAAAGAAACATGTGTACATGTATATACCTATAAACGTATGTATATTTGTGAGCTATAGATACGATGATCATCCGTGACATGAATTTTATACATGAATATAATTCATCATCTAATTGTGCCTTAATTTGCAATATTTTTTTTAATATAATTTGTAGGCGTATAAGTAATATTTTGTTAATAATAATTACGGTGACCATCCGTTCTGTATTAAACAGAACAGTACTGTATTTGAGAGCTTTGTTCTATATAAATTATTTTTATGTAAAAACCCTTAAAATGTTCAGTATTTTATTTCGAGTTCATTATTTGTTCTATATTTTTACACAGAAAAAATATCGACAAATTAAAGGTAACAAATTTTTTGTTGAAATTAAATTTATGGTTTAACAAATTTTTTGTTAATACAATTAACAATTTTGTTGGCATTCGGAAAAATATTTGGAAATTTGGAAAAATTACAAAATAAACAAACGAAAATTGTTTTCATTTGCCGGCGTAGTGTAGTGGTCAAAGTGCTTGCCTACAAAGCCAAGCACCCAAGGTTCAAATCCCGGTGAAGACAAACAAATTTTTATCATGGTTTCTGAGTTTTAAAAATAAGGTGGCTCACATTTAGACACAGAAAGCTGCAGAAGCCTTTAGAAGTAAATAATCTCAAACAGAGTTTAAGTTGTCCGTTTAAGCAGAAATCAACCCTAAATTGGCTGGTTAGGTATAAAAGAAACTGATAGAGACAGCAACTCTTCATTTTTCGTTGAAATTTTTCTTAGAAAAATTTATTCTAATTCCTCACTGGCCACTAGCTAAGAAAAGGCCGAAACCGCTAAATTAACTTCTTATTCTCCACACACTAGGTTCCAGAAAAAAGTTTCAAACTTACATATACCCTTGTCAATCATGGTGAAGGGAATATAAAGAAACTAAAACTGAACAAACAGTTATAATAGGTAGAAGGTTTCTTAAACAACTAACTAAGTAAATACTTATAAGACAAACACGCACACTTTTTAATCGCATACACACAGACGCATCATAAAATAAAACAACCAAGTATTTTGGTATGTGTTAAACTAAGAAACAGCAATAATTGTTGTTGGTAAAAAACAGCAATAATACTAGAACTAATACTCATGCAATAATATAAACACAACACAATATATCGGTAAAAGTAGAAAATACCAATAAAACTTTTAAGCTTGTATTGTCAATGAATGTATGTTTCTAGGGGTAACTAGTCAATTGGTAGATACAGAGGTATGGGTGTATGTGTGGAGTATTTGTAACGTGAGCTGAAAGTAAAATAAATGAAAATAATGTTTGTGAAAACTTATCTTCTGTTAGGCATAAACACCTGCCGATGCATACACATACACAAACACACACGCATAGATTAAAATTATTATCGAAAAAAATTGTGTTTAAAAAAAGGGTCAGTTTTCCTTAATTTTAAAAGTGTTCTCCAGTTAAAGAACTATAGTGTATTGATGGCTTATCAATTTACTACATTTATTTTATTTCCTCTTAACCCGCATAGACTGAAACAAAATATTTTATAGGGCTGTGACGAATTTAAAACTCACATTCTCAGGAGATGACAAGAGAATTTGGCAATCAAACTCTTTTCTTTTGCATTACATTTTTGCTAACGTAACTCCTGAGAGCAGAGATTTAAAGGATTTAAACAGACAACAGTATTAAGAGTTTATCTGCTTTTTTAAGGGTTTATTCTTTGGGGATTAAAGCGAACATTTTGCTTTGTTACAAACCTTAAGGCTAAATAAATATAAACTTTTTCCTTCGGCCGTAGATTTAAAGAAACAATATGAAGAGGAGAAGGAGATATTATAAATCATGCTGACGGCATCAGGTGATTTAACGCTTAAAGAAGCTTTTTAAATTTCTTATGTATTGATTCTTTTAAACCAGTGATTCCCTACTATATGGCTGAATATTTAAATATTTCAAGTACCTCGAAATATGTACATTAAGCCATTAATTATACGAATTGTTTCAAATTATAAAACTATTTAAGCAAGTGTTGAAACACAGCTCCACTTTCTTGTCAAAACCACAGCCACAAACTTTATTATCCGGAGAGGGAAAAAATAAACAGGATTTATATTGATGATATCTCCCTGGTTAGACTTTAACAGTCCTTAGCTTGCATTCGAGACAACATGAATACTGGTCAACCCAGGGGCCTAATTATGGCACTCGATATCGATCGAAATTTTGTTCGATCGATTAAGTTTTCTTTACAGTTGGTATAGGAATTCCAATTGGAACTTTTTATTTTCAATCGATATCGAATGCCGTAACTGGCCCTCAGATATGAATTAAAGAAAATAAATTAAACTGAATCAATTGTATGAATCAAATGAATGAATTCTATGAAGTTCGCATATGTATGCTTATGTTTTAGTTTATTCATTGAATTTTAGTGTATCTCTTTTCATTGCATTAACTTTATATATAATTTTTTTCGATGATCTTAGATTAAACGTTTTTAAGACAACGCTTATAGCCAACATTTGACTTTTAGGAAGCCAAGTATAAATCTTCTTGAAAAATTGAATGTTGCAACATTCGACTGATTCTTATTTAAGCGATAAACTTCTCAACCCAATTACTAATTTTAATAAAGTAAAAAATTATATTGACTTAAAATTAAGAATAATAAAACCAACAAATAGTTAGATAATTGTCAAGGGAGAAATTTTTTCTTATATGAATCATCGAAATGTTTCGAAAAAAGAAGTATCATGTTGTATTATTGATCAGGGTTATATCGCCTTTTTAGTCCTTCTCGACCACTTGAAGGCATTCGACACCGTCCACCACGAAATACTTTGTAGGAAACTAGAACAACAATTTAATTTTTCAACAACATCTATAAAGTTAATATCAGCGTATTTAAGCAATAGATTCCAGGCTGTATTTAGTAATTCAATATATTTGTCATGGCTGCCAGTTTCAAGAGGTTTTCCGTAGGGTTCAATTCTCGGTCCGCTAATGTATATTATGTATTCCAATGATTTTCCTTCTTAACTAGAGGTTATGAAAGTTCAAATGTATGCTGACGATGTCCAACTGTTCATTAGCTCTAACCTTTAAACAATACCAAGCTGCGTCTCGAAAATAAATTCAGATCTTTTAAGAGTCCGTAAATGGGCAGCTGTAAATCGGTTGAGCTTAAACCCTAAAAAATCAAAATGCGTACCAATTTGCAGAGCACAATTGGACAGCCTGTATCAGCTTAGTATTGTTTTGGGAGATACACAAGAAGAACACTATGGAGTAATAATTATCTTACTCCATTTAAGATTCGAAAGTTATTGGCTAAATCCTTCTTGTTGCCAACATCGCACTGATAAGTGAAAATTAAGAACTTCGTTTAATAACATCGCCAGATACGTTTTTAATTTGAGAAGGACTGACAGCGTCTCCCTGTTTGCAAATAAATTGTTAAATGTTTCTTTTGAAAATCTTTTAAAATGTCGCAGTTTAATTTTCTTACACAAAATAATCTACACCAAGAACCTGACTATTTATTTAAGAAATTAATATTTACAAGATCGTTGTCACGCCGTACGGCCCTGGAATCTACTTCGATATAATATACGTTATTCAAATAGTATACGTTGCCAATATTGATGTCCAGTTCTATATTTAAAAGATGTTGTATCTTATTGCGCTGGTGATATTTTCTAAAAAGCAAACAAGCAAGGCATGTAGGAGCCAAGGAACAATGAAGTGATCTAAGAGAAACAGGCCAATTCCAGAAGTGCAAACCTGCAGCTTTGTAAATTCAAATCAGTTCCTAATTACTAAAACTGATCTGGAATTCGATTTAAAATTGCGGGTATAAATCTTATGAGAGTTTCAAATAATAAAAACAATAAGGGATGAAAAAAAACTCAATTCGGAGATTAAACTGATAATACAGGTATGTGTCCTCGCAGAACAGACAATTATACAGGCCTCCCTGTAGAAAAAAGGGCATGTGATTGTTGGACAGTCGCTCAGGTCATATATAACTATTTGGATTTCGATCAGATTTAATTAATGTACGTCGTGAAAAAAAATATCCTATAAAATTAGTCTCAGTAAAATATTGAAACCAATTTCATTAGCTCTTTAGCTCTGTGAAAATGGAAAACAGTCACAAAACAATATGCCAAATTTCTGCCTTAGGTTCGTGTTAACGATTTTAAAACTTTCCCTTTTAAACCTTATTTGGCCTCCACAAAAATTATTAAGTTTTATTTTGTTAACCCACCTCTGTATTTTATTCTGAGTGAATAGTTATAAAACATTAGACAACTAACTAAAAAGCACACTTATGTCAGGAATTGGGAAACCTTTTTATGGTTCATAAAATTGCTTGTTTGTTTTTGTTTTTTGCCACGTTTATGGGCCTCTTCTTTAACCAGTCATTACCAATTGTCGCAGATAAATAAAAATCGCAATAAAAACGCATGCAAAACTTTTGTTTTAGTTCTTGAAATTTATTGTTTATTATCAGTGGCGAAGACAATTTTTTATGACGAAAAAAAATAAATATAAAACAAAATACTTTTAAATCAAACAAACAAAAAGTTGTTGCCACTTCGAATATTTATTACGGTTTTAATGTCGAATTGTTAGTTGGTCATAAAATATATAAAACAAAGAAAAAGAAAAATAATAAAATCGTCACCAGGTTTTTCATTGGTTTTTTTGTTTTATTTATATTAAACAAACTGATAACACGTATTTTATTGAAATCGTTTGCGTATAAACATTACATTGGCACAAACTCTTAACAAACTGTTAAAGTTTTTTTAAGCAGTGAAAAATATGCTCTGGTTTCATTGGGGGAAACTAAAGGCTTTTGTTGACACAAAATAAGAAAAACAAATTGAATGTCATAAGTTTCAAAAGTTGTTAAATTGTGATCACCTTAGCATCAGGTGTAAAGTTGAAATTTAAATGGAGTAGACCTAAATCTTAAAGGATTAGGGGACATTAATTAAGCTTATAAAAACAATGACTCTTACCTCTTTATGCATAAAAAAAAACTTTAAACTTTTAAGACCAAAAGACAAAAACTGCTAATGTGAACACGTTAAAACACGGAAAATTTTATTTAACTAAAATTTCATGGTACTCTCTTGCATCTGCATTTAAATAGAGCCTACTTTAAGGTGTTAAACAAAAGTATTAACTAAGCTTTTCTAATAAGTTTTCACTTTATCACTAGCAAAACAAAACAAAAGAAAATAATTACTGATTTAAGTAGTTTGAGTAAAGATTTACAATGCTTTTTAATAAACGCTACATTTTTTTATCTTACGCTATCTATTGTCTAACATGTGTTTAAAGTTTGCGACTAAATTTACATTAGATGTTTAACGCACAAGTTAAAAATGTCATAAAAAAATTAAGTTTTGTATGACAACTTTTACTATCTAAATGCATTGTTCATAGTCTTTAATCAAAAGACACCACCAACCTCCCACTTCTTTTTTTGGTAAGACAGTCAGCAGCCAGCCATTCATTTATGTCACTATGACAGCCAGGGCTAATGAAGTTGTTATTCGCTGCTTGTTAAAAATCTTGATATTTAACTTTTCCTTCTCTTCTAATTTTAGTCTGCTTTTAATAATGACAATTTGACACACCATGCCCTTCGGAAAGACTGAAACCATGGCATCTGGATTGGCTGCAATTTATCTGTTTTGAGAAACATGAAAAAGAGTAACAGCTGAAAAGAAAATGTCATTTTAACTGCGCGTCACTATATTATTTTCATTTGCTTTCGTTTAAATGTTTTTACATAATATTTTTTGCAGAATTTGTTGGTACAACTAAAGTTCGTTTACTTTAAACGCAGCGTAAACATTTAACAGTGTTTTTTTGTTTTTATAAAAACTATTTTTAATAAAATATTTAGCAGCACCGACAACTATTAAGCCTTAAATAAAGGAGATTAGATTGTATTAAGTCTTTAGACAACTTATGACATGGTCAGTAGCCAACACTTTAGTCAATGTTCTTCACAATAATCTAATATTTTTAATTTGTTTAATACTATATGTTTATTATTGTAGACCCTAGTCTAGTCTTAAGGCAGTACGTTAGTCTAATCTATTATCAAGTTTATAACATTTTTTTATGGTGTAGGGTACAACATCATTTCAAGTTAACTTTTTTTACACAACAGCTGTAAAAACAAATGAAATACAATCACTTGCTAAAACAGTTGATATCGCAAGTAACAAATAGCTGGCAAACGTTAATGACTGCAATTTGGCAAACTTTGTTGCTGTTTTATGCTTTTGTATCATTTACTTAGTCTAGATGGATGTCGTTGAAGCCATAGTCTTGCAACTGATTTGCGAATAGATGGATTTGCAAACGTTTTTGTATCTGTGTTCAACGTTCAAGATTGTTTTGTGTATGTGTCTACGCACACAGTGTAAACAGTGTGTTTCCTTTTCTTAAAGTTATTTTGAATTGTGTAAACTAAACCTTGATTCAAATACGTAAGTATGTATGCATGAATGTACGTATATATGTAAGTAAAGTATGTTTTTATTAAATTTTTAATTATTTCTTAACGTTTATAAATAGAAAACAGCTAACAGTATGGTTATTATTACGTCTTAATTTTAGTAACACATATACAGTCTCCCACAAAATATACCCAGCGGCGAACTTTTGGAGGACCTCATTTTTAAGGCCTTTTGTAAGACCTGCCTAGACCTTTTTTTATATCCAGTACTTATGCTCGCTTGCCTTCTCAGGAAGGCATTATGGAAGGCCTACCATCTCCCTTCTACCTACCTACACGGGTTGTTTTTTATTATGTGAAAGAAAAAAACGAAATAAGCTTATATACATAAAAAGTTTTACGTAAATTTTATAACAGAGCGGTTGTCTGTTTTTTTTCTGTGAACTTTTTATTCTTATTAAAAATAAAACAATATAAATAAAGGATCACTTAGACGTTTTTCAAAATTAGAAAAATAAAAAATTCTAATGAAGAATTGGCTGGCTATGGCATCGTGTGTAAAAAAATTATGAGTATGGAATGGGGCAATAAGCCCTTGTGTCTGACAAATAAGGGCTTCCAGAAGGCCTGCTTACTACTTCTTTCCGACGCTGGGTATATTAGTAACAACATTGATATATTTACATATGTTCATACATACATCCCAAGCAGCACAGACTGGTCGTAACGACGTCGATACGACGTCTAAAGTCGGATAAGTTTTTCTTTTTATTCTCTTTTTGCAAATTTATACAAAAATGGATGTGATTATTTAATATATTTTGCAATTAATATTTATAAAAAATGCAGAACTACAAATCGTTAAATCGGCAACGCTTAAAATTTTACTGACAAAAATGTATGTTCTACTTCGAAAAAATACAACGCCCCATATTTTTTATTTACTTTAAAAATTTTTTTCACAGACTTTCATTTTCATTAAAAATAGTTTTTTAATATCATTTATGAAAAATTAAGTGAATATATAACAATCCTATTCACAAGACGACTGTCTCGTTTTTTTTTCAAGTTTTTTTTTACTTAAAAATTATTATAGTTATGTATAAGACATGTCTTTTGGGAATTTTAAAGAAAAAAACTTTCGATTTTGAAGCAAACAAAAAATTTTTTTTTTTTACACAAAAATGACGTGGTTAAGACATGTCAATTGGGAGGAAAAAAAAACAAAAAAAAAATTTTTTTTACACAAAGATTATTATATTTTGAAAAAAAATTACTAAAATACACACATAGATATACGTATTGAAGGGTATATAAGATTCGGCATAGCCGAATATAGCGCTCTTACTTGTTTTTATCTTGTTTGGTTACTGATTTTTTTCTTTTTACCCTGCAAATACCTTTATTTAAAAAAAATCGATTTTATGTGGATCTATTAGACGGGAGAGAAACCTTAAATCCAAAATATGTGTCTCTATCTTCATGCGTTAAAGACTTTGTAAACATTTATTTTAAACTAGGACTAAAATATACTTAAACTAATATTGAATATACTGAATTGGATGGAAGGTTCGTTTAAAGCATCTCGTATCTTAGAGTCTAGTTTAGTATTAACTATAAACAGATAAATTTTACTTTTCTAAATATTCTTTAACTTTTTGTTGTAAATATAATAGAATTTGTTCCCTCTATTTATTTAACCCATTTACTCAAATCTATATTTCTTACTCAAAATATATAAAATAAAAATCTTTCTGCCTGTGCGTCGGTTGTGAAATTCGCAAAAAAAAAAACTTTTCATATATTTTTCTTTTCTATTTTATTCTGAGTTTTTTGTTTTCAAACATTTTTACACAATTTAACCTTACATCCGTTAGAACATCCGTTAATGTTTCCTCTTTATTGTAGAACT
>NDXZ01047322.1:0-11628 GCA_003055125.1 Paykullia maculata
TGTCACTTTTGAACTGGGTGTGCGATATGTATGTATGTAACTGGCTCTTAAGGGCAATTTTTTTCAACTTAATATGAGCATCCTTTAAAAGGAAATAAATTAATTTTCTATAGATTACAAAGAGTCAGTTATGATTTACATTGTACATACTTATGTATGTATGATATAGTACAGATAACTTGAAAAAAGAGTTAAGGGACAAATAACGTTTTTTTTTACAATACACAATTGTGTAAGAAAGTGTAAAGGGTTGCAATGAGAACTTTAAACCCCCAATATTTTAGGCCAAAATATCCGCCTACATTATATACCAACTTATGTATGTTATAACATGTGTGTGTATTTATGAACATTAAGAAATATGTATTATACATATATGTATGTATGTATGTATAATATACCTAAGTATGTATGTATATTGAATATGAAAATTGTAGCATAGAGGGTAAAATAAAATTCACCATTGAAAAGTAGTCGCCATACGCCACCATGTGTGACAAATTCCCATAAATTTTTTTATTGAAATTAAATGGGATTTTTTTTTCTTCGTTGTGTGTTATTTGCTTCAGGCCAAAAAGTTTTTGTAATTAAATGAACGAAATGTTTTTTTTTTACCAACAAACAGACATTTAAAATTTGCTAAATAAGTAAATTAGAAGCAGAAAAACATGGCAACAATATCAAAAATCGTTTGTGAAACGAAAAACCTTAATTCACGCAGTTTTCTACAGTATATTTAGTACAAAATGAAAACAAATATTTTATAATTCTTCCCCTTTTTTCCCTATTGCATTAATAATTCTTTTTAGTTTTATGGCAAACATGCGAAATTCATACCACTTTAAAAGAACAAGAACTGGTGGTATGAGGATCACTTCCAAAATCACGACGAAAATTTCTGTAAATAGAAAATTTATTATAAACATTTTTTTAAAAAAATATGATATCTATAATTTTCTTTTGAAATTTTATCAAAAGTTAAAACAAAAAAAATATCAGAAATTTTAAATATTAAAAATAAATAAATATTTCTAGACAACGAAATATTTTTTTTGCTTAAAAATTTTTTTAAACATGTTCATTAAAAAAAATAATACATATTTTCGAAACTTTTTTATAAAAGAACGCTATATTCGGCTGACTTGAATTTTTATGATATTAAATTTAGTCCATATAGGTTTTTCTCCTATATCTTTGCTGATTCTGGGCCAAATAGTAAATTTTTTTCAAATTTCCCCAAAAAGCATAATAATTTTTGTGTAAAAAAAAGTTGTGTTTTTTTGCTTATACCTACCTATGTATTCTGCTAATTGTCGGATTAAGGTGATTTTCAATAGGAACAATCTTCTGATTGTTTGATACCAGTAACGGGTCCGTACAACATCGGGGGGCTGAGAAAAGCTAATTTCAACAGACGGACATGGCTAAATCGACTTCCCTATCTATAAGGATTCAGAATTTGTATACTTTATAAGGTCGCAAATGAATATTGTAGAAATTACAAACAGAATTACAAATCTATTTATGCCCTCCAAAACAATTTTTGTAATAAAAAAAATGTTTATCGAAAATTTTTTGTTTAAAAAGAAATTAACTGCAAAATTTTAATGTATTTAATTAAAAATTGTTTTCTATAAAAAAAATTGCAGAAAACTTTATAGAAAAGAAACTTTATTATTAAATTAAAAATAAAACAAAATATATCGAAAATTTTCAAATATAATGAATTTGATATTTATTCTGACTCAAGTTCATTTTAAATTTCTTCATTATGAAGGAATTAATTTTTGGTTTGTGATCATTGAAAGAATATTCTGAAAAAGTGAAAAGTGAATGAATGAAGAAATTTAAAATGAACTTGAGCCAGAATAAATAACAAATTCATTATAATAGAATAAGTTTAACTAAAAAAAAAAATTAGAAAACATTTTACAAAATTTTTCAAATTTATTTTGTAAAAATTAATGTTTTTGAAATTTGTCGATAAGAAAAATAATTAATATTTATTTGTTAACAAAAATTTCTCAAAATGAAAAAAAAAAGATTTTTTTAATGATTTTTGTTAAAAGAAAAATTAATTCAAAATTTTTTTTTCCTCAAAAATTTCCAAAAGAGGAAATTTTTTCAATAATGTTTGCATAAAAATAAATGTATAATAAAATGTAAAGAAAAATGTTAATTTATGGAAAATAAAAATATTATCGAAAAACAATTGATTTTCTTGTTTGTAACAAAAGTATATGTATGTGTATTTAAATGTTTGTAATTCTGCATAAAAAGTTACATTCTTTAACAAATCGAGATAAGTAGTTTTTGAGTCTGGCCCATGTGTACCCCTCCATAAAGTAAATAATTATTTTGGCACAAGATTTTAGCTTAAGTTATCTTTTAAATATTTGTTGATCAAATTTAGCGAAAACTTTCTAAAAAAAGATAAATAATCAATTATTTTCTTTGGATTTTGAATCAATTGAATATTTTTCTATAAACAAAAAAAAATAATGCAAACAAGAATTAATTAAAAATAAATTAAATGAAAAACTTATTAAAATTTTTCAAAACATAAGAATAAGAAACCAATGGAAAATTTTATAAAAAAATTTTCAAAAGTTTTTATAAATTTTAATATATTTTTGATGATTTTTGAGAGACTTTTATTATTTTAAAGCCATTATTTTAATGGGTTTGCTTTTTTGTGTTTTTTTTTTCAACAGGAAAGGTGTTTTTAAATAGAATTTAACAAAACTTCAATTAAAATTTGTTTTAATGACCCAGGAAAAAGTATCGAAAAAAAAACAAATATAATAACAATTACAACAATAACAATAACCCCCGAAACAAGAAAAAAAAACGCCGACGTCATTATTGTCAGAACCAAAATAGCGAAAAATAAAGAAGAGGCAGCATTTTTGGTAAAAGTAAAACAAAAATAAAATTAAAGGCCATATCGACTATAACAAACAATAAATTTTACAAAAAAAAAAAAAAAAAAAAAAAAAAAAAAAAAAACAGGGTTGAAAAACAATAAAAGCACAAATTACAAATATGTATATGTATCTAACACTAAACACGTACATATGTATCCATGTACGAGCGTACATACAAACACATTTACCCTGCAAGCAATTTATATTCAAAAAGACACTAAAGCGTAAAAAAGTTAAAGTTAAAAGTCATCGAATATGACATCATTTTCTTAACCAACAATAAAAAAAAAACTTTCCACCCCTTAAATATCTTCTACATGAATTATTTACGTAAGTTCTTTAACCCCCTGTCTATACCTAAAATGTAAGGCTTGTTAAGATATTTTAAATAAAATGTCCAACTTATATTACCTTTAATGTATTTATTGCCGACAATATATGTACATATGTTAAAATCAAGCAATTTTCATTACTCGAATCTGTTTCCTTTTCTTTTAAAATTTGGTTTTCTTTGCAAAACCGTAGCAAAATTACATAAATTGGTTTAAACAAAAAAGGTTATTTTGAAGTAAAAAATTATAAAAAGAAAATTCCGCAATATTGTCAATAAATGTTGTATGTCTTAACATATTGTCAAAATTAAACAAAAATTTTTTTTACAAAATTAAAAAATAGTTAAACAAATAAATTACGCGTGTGTTGTCATTCTGCTTACAATAGTTTTTATGTTAAGGAAAGCAATTCTAGAATTTTGAAATATTTTAAACATTTATTGCTTGTTTAGATGGAGGCGGGCATAAACCTTAAAACCAGTGGGAGCTTTGTTACAATATTTTGAATCAAATAAGAAGAATATCATATAAGTGAGTTACAGTAATTTTAAGTTCTCCAAAACAAAGAAAAAAATGTTCACTTCATTTTTGTGGGATTCCATACCCCACACGCTAATACTACCTATTTTGAGTAAAATAGGATCAATATAAAACTGACTCCCCTTAATATAAAACTGTTCCCCGTATGGAGGGTACCACTAAATCCACTGCTTTGATTCTACTTACTTATTTGCTTATTATCAAGTTTAAAGCCGGTAGTTCCCCAGATACATCTGAAAATTTACATTAATTTGTTTTTTCATATATTTTATCTCTTCATTAATAAATTTTGCTGGTTTGCGATACCGATTTTCAAATATGCTTTTGATAATTTTATAAATAGAAATATGAATTTGCATAACAACCGAGTTATTCACACTTAGAAAAATTAAGATTTTACAAAGGAAAAAATATGTTGTTTTTAAACTATAATCGTGGGATACAAATCGAAAACGATTTATGTATGTATGTATTTTGGCTATACTTCCTCAATTCTTAGTTCCTAAGTAAGTTCCAAATTTTATTTAATGAAAACAACAACTAATGTAAATATACATATATACATTCATACGTATGTTTGTAATAGTTTAATTTTGGCAGCAACATTTCGAAAAACCTAATGGCCACTTAGCATTTCAGAAATACTTATAAAAAATTAGACACTGAGCTAATTTTGAATTATCAAATAGAATTTCTAGTTTATTGCTTCGGTTAACACACACACATTCACACACACACACACACACACACAAACAAAACATGTCAAACATTTGTCTAGATATAATTATGAAACAAAACCAAAAATGTGATGAAAAAAACGTTGGCTAGAATTTGCTACCCGCCCTCAATTTTCTTCTTAAAAAAAAAAAAACAATAAAAAACTAACACGTGTGGGAAATAAAAATTAATTGAAAATTTTTTATTAATAAAGAATTTATCAAACATATTCTGTGTTTACCGATTAAAAATATTTAAATAAACTAATGTATCTACATATCGTCGGTTAAAATGCAAAATAACATTACATCAATATTATAATATTTAGATGAGGTGGCAATAATGTTGTAAATGACAAGCTTTACTTATTTTAAAAACACGTTTCTAACCTACATAGGTATGTACCTATATGAAGTTAAACAATTCTTTAAAAATTTGTCTAAAAATTTTGAGGAGAAATTTTTTTTAAAATTTTCCCTAGAAAAAAATAATAATTCAAAGTTTATCAAAATCTTTTTATAAATTTATAAATTGTTTTCTTAATTATTTATCATTGGAGAATTTTTGAAAATTTTTCGGTAACATTTAAAAAAAAAACACTGTGCAATGCCAACAATTAAACTCAAAAACATGTAACTTAATGCAAAAACGTACTTATGACCATAATACCTACCACTCGCTAATAAAAGCAGGAGAAAGGAGAGGGGGAAAAAATAAATTAAAGAAAACACGACCTAACCAACAAAAATATAGTCAAAACAAAACAACAACAAAAAAACAAATTAAGAACGAGAATACACAGCTACATACAACAACTAATAAATTTTATGTTGTTAGAAAAAAGGGGAAAACTCAGACGGGGTAATTTAGAGTCAGAAACAAATACATAACATACAATTTTATACATCTACAAACCTATAAACATAAGAAAAATAAAAATATTAAAGATAATGGTACGCTTACATACAAACATACATATATGTTTGTATATCGTCGCCTTAATTTAAAAACGGCATAACTTACAAACTTAAAAACCTATAAAGAAGTCTTAAATGCATACATACATACATACATACATACATACATACATATGTACCCATGTGTAGTTTTAGAAATACTTACATGTGAAGGCTTTTCCTACAATTTTTTTTAAATGTAAGATACATACTATGTAGGTATATGTATATGTATAAACATACTTATGTACGTCTTTTTTAAATTCAGGTGGCGATATATGCCTACAAACTAGCAATGTATATGTGTCTGTATGTATATGTGGTTGGGGGTTTATTGTTCAATAAAATACAAAACAACAGAAATCTAATTTAGAATAAAACGTCGTCTCCCCGAATAAGCAAGAGGTACGAGGAGAAGTCAGAATACAACACAGAAGCTCCCAAACAATGTTGCCGTAGCCAAAAAATGAATTATAAACATTAACGGGGAGAAATGTTTGGACATTCTATTTATAAAAATTTGGTTTTCTGAAAAAATGTTTCAGAAATCCCTTAATTATACAAACTTGGTGTTACTATTGTTATATTTTTTAAATATTCTATATAGGTACCTACCTACATATTCATTTATGAACAAAATTTACTACATTTTTATACTCTTCACCAAAGGTGTTAAGGGTATATATAAGTTTGTCATCCCGTTTGTAATATCTACATTTCTATTCATTTGCGACCCCATAAAGTATATATATTCTGAATCCTTATAGATAGGAAAGTCGATTAGCCATGTTCGTTTATTGAAATCAAGTTTTCTTAGCCCCCGATGTCGTACGGACCCGTTACTGGTATTAAGCAAAAATATATTTTTTTTTATACAAAAATGATTATATTTGTGTGTAAGACAGGCCTTTTTGGGAAATTTGAAAAAAAATTACTAATTAATATTATCGTCTAATTTAGCACTGAAATCGTTGATCTGGCAACATAAAAAAATATTTTTTGCAAAAAAAAAATACAAAAAGAATCAGAGAAACTGCTCCCAATGTAGAATAAGAAATCAGTTAGACCAGTTTTTTTTTTTTTTTGTTGGTTTTTGTGGGATTGACTTACTCACTGGCTGGCCGGATGACAGACTGTTAGGCTATATTATCGACCCAACGGCAACAACACTGTCTCTCTGAAATATCAAACAATAAACGGCAAATACATATGTATGTATGTATGCTGTTGGTGTATAAATATACATACCTACACACAAACATAGTGTATATTTAACTTTGTGGGGACCGGTATTTGGATAGAGCAACGTGGTATTGGTATTTTTAATTGAGAAAGAATGTTTGTATGTATAAAAAAATAAAACACCAACAACTTTAAATGTAACAAAATAGAAAAATCGTTGTTCGTTTAAAAAAAAAAGTACAATCCATAACATAATGTTGCAACCAATAAGGGGGATAAAAAAATTGGTACAATTTAGTCTAAAAAGTACTATTTATTATTATCTGGCACTGCTATGTTAATAAGTTTCTTTTCATTAAAGTCTCTGCTCAAATATGATTAGGAAACACTTGGATACCGATTAACTCACATCTCTAATATCTTCTATCTTCTTATATAAATAAAAATGAAATGATGTTCGTTGGTAAGCGCATAACTTGCGAACGGCTGGACCGATTTGGCTAATTTTTTTTTAAATGTTTGTAATAGCCCAAACCAGGTTTTGACGTAAAGAAAGTTAGGAAAAGTTGGCCGGAAATTAGAAAATCTTGAAATAACTAAATTACACTCACACAAAATGTATTTTTGTCAACATAAAAGTGCAAGCCGCTGTGGTGTAGTGGATGGTATGCGTACTTTCGGTCGAAAGGTCGGTGGTTCGAATCTTGGAGCAGACTGAATTTTTTTTTTAATTTTTTCTATTTTTACTTCATGTAATTAAAAAAAAAAAATTTAAGTCAGTCATTCAACTAAAAATAGAAAAAGTTATAAAAAATAAAAAAATTCAGTCTGCGCCAGGATTCGAACCACCGACCTTTCGATCAAGTGCACAAATACATGAAGTTTCATGCATATTTAAAGTGTTAAATAATTTATTCTTTGGCAGAACAACGTTTGCCGGGTCAGCTAGTTATAAATAATAGTTCAAAATTACATATTTTCTTTAAATTGTGTGCTTAACAACGCCTAACATGGACTATTTTAAAGTTCCTATTATGTAACATACATATAGCGAACAACGTGGGTTTTGCTGGCTTTTAATTACTTGACCATATAGACTTTACTTAGATCTAAACAAAAAGTGTTTAGCTTTAAACATGATCTAGTTTGTCAGTGCGCTGGTCCATTACGTGAAATTAAGGGCTGTGTGGGAGGTGGTGTTATCTGATTGAAAACGGTTGCCGCTGAAATTATGGGCTATAATTTTTGACAGTCAAAAGTTCGAAATCATAGTGTAACAACGAAAATCATTTAAAGTTGTTTTGCGGCTGTCTTTGTTTTAAATCCCACTAAACCGTGGTTTGCCCGAAACTTTTTCGATTCTTTTACAGCTACAAGGAGCATTAAGCCCTTCGCGGCAAATACGTATTTGCCTGAAATTTCACTAGCTGCGTCCGTTGAACTAGTCACCTACTAAGTTTCCCAAAGAAACTTTATTAGAACACACCAAGTCCTATAAGAAACAATAGTTTTATCTCTTCAGCCTGCATTTCTTCTAACGTTCCTGACGGTTATGGTGAATGCTTGTATGTACATATTACGTAAGTAAGTAAAGGAATCGGCATCACTATGACATGATGTCATTCTAGTAAGCCATAAGAATAGGTGTTATTACATAGAAGTTCGAATTGTGAAGAGAAGTTCGTACACTAAGTAGGGAGAAAACAGTGATCTAACATTGTAATGATTGCCACAATTTTAATACAGACTTTTACATACTTACATACATACATATACATATGTATGTACCTATATCAATACAGTACTATTTTTAAAGTTTTAGCAGTACAATTTGCACATTTTTTTTGCCATCTCCCATCGGTATTCAGCTGTTCGTTCTTCTCACCATACGTCGAATCTTCTTTTCGTTCATCGATCTAGCCATCCATATGAATGTCTGTGCTAGTTAGGAAATCGTACAAATAGTGGGTCGCAAAAATGGGGGGAAAATCGAGGTTATACAAACAACAAGCACAGCAACAACAGCAACTAAAACGGCAAGAAGCAAAAGAATGTTAACGTACGAACAAGCAGAGCTAAAATGGCGCATTATACTTACAGCACTGTTGCGTCACTGCTACGTCTAATACAGCACTCCACAATACAAACATACACAACCAAACACAGCTGTGTTAAAATATATGTACATATTTGCAATTGTACTTAGATACATACATACATCCATACATATTAAAAATATTAACAGACAACGTTACAAATCTCCCTTTCGTTTCGTTTTGCAAAAACATTATGACTCGGTTCGTTTCTCGTTCACATTCTATCATTTATTTACCATGACTTGCAAGCTCATGTAGACAGGCACTCGTAGAGAACTTGAATATTTTTCTGTTTTATTTTTTGCAGTTTCGTTATTATTTTTATTTTGGCCAACAACTATAATTTATAATTGAAATACACTGGGAAAGTTTAAAGCGGTTCACTCTAAGCTTGCTGGGGGTCGCAGTTTTAAGAAGTCCAATAGGAAAATACTAAATATGTACCTATAAGTTTGCTTTTGGTGTGGAAGTAATGTCTTGAGACTAGGGATCAACTAAAAGTTTATGCAGACGCCCAAAGGCGCCAAATATTCACAACATGGGTAATGCGCTAAAAATAGCCAACTAAATCATTAAAAACTCAAAGAAATATTGACTTAAAAATTTAAACGATGGCTGGATAAATGTGCAAGAAACAGATCTGCTTAGGCAACATGAAATTGCAAAATACATCTGATAAAACTTAGGAATAAAGTGCTACAGTAAAATTGTACTTAAAATGCAATCTAATGTACATATGTATGTAGGTAGATGATTTAAAGAAATTTAAAGTCTTACCCCCATATGTAAATGAAAATTTAGCCACAGCTTATACACTGCACACAACTTTTTGCTCACTAGAAAGCCGATTAGGCTAAGCAGGGTGTTGGCAAAGAGTTTATTTATAATGAATATCTAGCAGCTAATAATAAGAGTTTAATTTAAAGTTAACATGAGTTTAGCAGAATGAAAGAAAGAAAGAGACGTACAGACTAAAAGGAACAATTTAGTTTCAAGAACACCATACCTATAAGGAATAATGCTAAATATTTAGACACTCCAATGGGCTCTCTGGAGCGTAATTCTGGCATTTGATAGCGATCGAAATTTAACAATTCCAATTGGAATTCCTATACCTAAAGCAAAGAAAACTCGCACGTTCGAGTAAAATTCGATCGTTATCGAATGCCAGAATTAGGCCCCTGGTCTTGGAGTTAGCTTCTAAAAGTATAAAGTTCATCGATAATATACCTACCCTGAACACAATTATTTTTTCCACTGTATTTACATATTTATAAACAAACTTTAGTATGTACATACATACTTGTATATAAATAAGTACTTTTACATATGAACACACATCCATATACATATGTATGTGTTGCTACATATGAATGTATATACAGATAAGTGTAGAAATGTATGTATGTACGTATGATGTATGGGGTTTATGTTACTTTTTAAGAATTGTTGTTTGAAATTGCTTTTAGCGTAATACTAAACTAAATGGAATATAATAGATACGAGAATACATACAAACGCTTTTTAACTACGATATACATACATACATATGTATCTACTTACAGCAAAAAAAAAAAAGATATAAAGATATACTACATATAGCCAAAGACGAGTGAGTACATACATACATACATAAGTATATGCATTAAATTAAAAATGAGGGAGATGAAATTTTAACATCGTTTAAGATATTTTTGCTTAGTTTATTATTACCTATTTTAGCAAATTTTATTAATGAAAAAATACGAAAAGAAACAATAAGTTAAACTAGAAAAAAAATTGGAAATTAAAGCCATTTAAGACTTCTTTCTTTTTTTTTCTTTTGTTATTGAATGGTACTTTGTTTTTACGTACATACATGTGTACATACATATGTACATATGCATATGTAGTCATGTATGTACGTAATGAGAGGTAAATATAAATTTACGATTAATTAGATCATTTAAATTATCTACCTATCTCTAGAGAATATATATTTATTTACTTACATACATACATATGTATATACCAGGGTTGGGCAAAAATATCAATCGATATACTTATTTTGTCGATATTTTACTTTGCAATATATCGATATAGGTATCAATATTTTTTCTTGCAATTTAATTTCGATATTTTTTTAACTACGGATTTGTTTTACCTACCTATTTTATGTTATTAATTTTCCAAAAAAAAAACATCTCGTTAAACAGCGTTAGCTGTTCTATTGTGCATAACTTGTGGATAATGTTTCGTATCTCTAATCTTGTGAAGTTGTATAGGTATGTCCAGAATTTGACGCTTGTTCTTTCTGAAGTTGCTCTTAAATATTTAGTTTGTCAGGCTTCCTCGGTGTCTTCGACAGTAGAAGCCGTTTGTCGAATGAACACATCAAACAGAGGGAACTCCTTATGTCAGTATCTGACAACTACTGGTTCAATTACATTTATACAGCGCCTTACAAGGCGCATAAATACCAGGTGGTGTCGAAAAGCCAGCTGATCTACTTTTTTTGCATAAGTACGTGATTCATCTGACAAAAGTTGCTTATGTTTATCTCTTTTAGCTCCCGCAAGAAACTAAAACAACATAGTTTTACTTGTTGTAATCTCAACGCCACCTAATGTTGATGCGCCTTGGCGCCTTACTTTGTAGTTTAACCACAAATATAGTTTTCTAAATTAATTGTTTCTATGTTAACCATGAGACATCAATAAAAAATTATTTTATGTTAATAAAGTTCGTTTTTCTGGTTTTTTTTTATGAATTTACGAAAAATATCGAATAAATTTCTTTTCTAATTTTGTTATAAATGTTTCTAAAAATAGGGTTTCGCGCAACGAACGTTTCACACACACACATGTGGTGAGGGTATATATAGGTCTGTCATTCCGTT
>NDXZ01047329.1:0-10990 GCA_003055125.1 Paykullia maculata
AGCTAACACACACACACACAGACAGAGTTTCACTTTTATATATATAGATGGGATAGTGTAGACACAAAATGTAATAAAAAAAGTTTCCCATTTGATTTTTTGACAATCAAACCAAAAAACTTTTTATTTTGCTTCTACAAAATCTAATAAAAATCTTAAGACTTGTAAAATAATGTGAAGGTAAAATGTTATTTTTCAAATATAGAAAAATTCTTTAAAATTTTAGGTTTTAGGTTGGTTACCCATAATGAACAATGATAAATCATATGATTAAAAAAGTTTTGAAGAAAACTTTGTTTTAACATAAAAAATTAATTTTTTACTATATTGAAGCTGGCGAATGTATGAAAATGCATGTATGTACATCTCGCTCATTTACTCAAACAACGTCATAACTCAAATAAATTAGATTTGCTTAAAATGAGTTTAAAGTTTTCAATTTACATACAACTCAGTGGAGATATTAAAAATTTCTTTTGGCAAAATATTATAACTGTGTACCGAATCAACTGTTATTACTTACAAAATTAGAACTTTTCAAAAAGAATGCCCTTTTCCGGCGACGTTAATAACCTCTTTATCTAACTTGGTTAAGTTTCCCGTCTGTTTTACCCCATTAAAAGTTTTCATTTTTTGTGCCTTTCTTATACATATACATACATATGCTTAATTGAAATAATCGTATTTTCTGGTGTAATACAACTTTATACCGGCACCGTTAGGGGTAGAACTACTTTATACTGGATTATGTAAGAATAATTGTTAGCATTGATTACGTTAACGACAAAAAAGTGCCTGAACGTAAAAATGCATTTTGCATTTTCTCTTTAACGGTACAAATTTAAGATCTATGATTGTGTAGGACGTTGTAACTGTATGTAGTAGAAACAAAGGTTTGATATTTTTTGCCCAACCCTGGTTTGAAGTCGATATGATTAAAGCTTCTCAGATATATTATTAAATGTACTTCGTAATATATGTAGAGACACCCGGTCCTTAGCATTTTCGGATTTGACAAAATATAACGTTATTATTTTGAATTTTATAATTTTGACTGTATAGCTGCCTTAATCATTTTGTTGTAGTTTTGGCAATCCTGGTAATACCGACATTAATACATACAAACAAGTATGTATGTATGTATGTATGTTTTATTAACATATAAAACGTGTATGGAACAATGTATGTAATATTAAGTCATACAAGTACTTACACGATTGCACACCTTCAGACATATTGCAGATAAAAGAGCAAATAAGTACCTTTGCTCAACACACACGATTGATAAGATAACAAAATATTTATAAAAAAGTTTACACTCACACAAACGCATAGAATAATTCTATAAGTTTGTTTTGTTTTGTTCTATACTCTATCAGTTACTCTTTGTCGTGTTATTTTATCACTGTACAGTGTCGTCTTTTGTATGATATTGAGATACAAGACACACAAGTACTTAAGTATATCGAAATAACTACGATGATAAAATCTTTAAACTATCTTTTACGTATACGAAATAATGAAAACAATATGCTTCTGCCAATATTTTAACCAAGTTTAAAGCCGTACAATAATTAAAACTTAATAATGCAGTAATTATTCATTTTTGCAAATATTTGATAATATGTACACATGTATGTATTTGATTAAGTGTTGCCTCTAATAAGTACTGGTACCTCATAACTAAATTTAAACTTTAAACTCTTTCACTATTGTTATATCTACATATCACCTATACGTACGCGTACGCGAATGTACATACATGTATGTATGTATGTACATATGTGGCTGACTTCATAAACGCAGTTTGCAATGCAACACTGCAAACAAATGCGCCTACAAGGCAAGGCAACACTGCAAAGAATCACAAATGAAAACAATGCCCAAATTCGACAAATACTGCGCATTAAAATGTGTTGCCTTGCAATAATGAACATGCGGCATTGCCAACACTAAGTCTACTGTGTTTATGAACACTATACATTGCTGTATTGCATTGCAAACTGCGTTTATGAAGTCAGCCTGTATGTTCATACCTACGTATTACCTACGTATATTAGAGAAGATTTTACTGTATCTCACATATGAAGAAGTAGACGATATTCATATAACATTTTAATACAAATATGTATAAACTAAGTAATTGAATAAAAACTGCCCGGTGTCCCAAACTCTTGCATTCATTATATGCTGGGATTTTCCTAAAAAGATAGAAAATTAAAAAAAAACCATTGCAAATAGAAAATGTTTATTTACATAAATTAATTGCAACTTAAAATAGATATTTTTTTTAAGTGAATTAAAAAAACATGATGATAATATGTATTTTCTGTTGTGTAGCTCGCCATTAAACGTCCCAAAAGTGGTTTATATCTTAATGAAACAGAAAGACCAAACTTTTGTCCTACCGACGATATACCTTACAGCTCGTACAATCCACGGCAGTTGCAAGAGCAGTTCGATGCTCAAGGACTTGACAAAATTGATTTGATTCCAAACAAGAATGCCGAAGATCTTTGGACCTGGAATGTCGGCTTACAAAAGAGGGAAAGTGAATTGAATCGTATTTTTTTTGATGCTGCTATATCAAAATTTGGTAAGATTTTGTTTTTTGACTTTAACGTTTTGGCAAATTTAACGTTTTATTTAAACTTGTGGTCGCCAAACTTTGCAACTGGTCAAAACTTGTCTGTAATTCATTAAGTTTTGTGAGTTTAAACGTCCGCAATGTTCGTTTGAAATTTGTTTTTTTTTTGGTTAACTTAAGAAAGTTTATCCTTCCTACTATCGATTTCAAATACATACCCCCATATTCATAAACAATTTTTAAGTTTACTGAAGGTTTATTGAACGGTTTTTGTATGAAAGTTTCGTTCAATAAACCTTCAATAAACTTACAAATTGTTTATGAATATGGGGGATAGTTTTTAACTCAATATTTGAAAAATATTTGTTAAAAAAAATGTTTGATTCCATATAATTCTTGATTGATTTGGTAGCGTTAGTAGTAACTTTATTTGAACTTTAATTAATGCGCTTAATGTCTCATTTTGTACATACATACACATATGTATGTATATATTAGGGTATGACTTTTTTAGATCGAAAATCTCCCGCATTAAATAGATTAATATATTTTTTGGTTAATTGTTCAAAACAAATTCACGATATTTACAATTTGTTTATTTGAAAATAAACATATTGAGTATAATAAATGAAATATACATACTTATTTACTTACAGTTGTGAATTACTATTTACAATCTTTGTGTTCAGATATTTATCGGTTTTACATAAACTATAAAATAGTACTACATACATATGTAGGTATATGAAAGTGGTACAAGTGAACTGTTTTTTAAAATAAAGTGTTAAAAGAACTTTTTAAAAATCATACATTCAATGGAGTACGATTTTTTTAAAATCAAATAAAATAATATTGGCTTTACAATGTTATCGCAAAAATCTTGTTTAAGTGGATTAAATTCATTCCTTTGGAGTTGTAGAAGCAGCATTAAAGGAAAAGGATCATTATATTCTGCTTAAGACTTAGAAAAAATATCTTTATGCAGCTTTTCCAGCATTTGCAGCTAAAAAATCATGTATTTTTTTTAAATTTTAATTATTATTATTTCATAACACTCGCGTAGATCAATGTTTGCCAATATTTTTATACCCTTAAAAATCTCGTTACACGAACAAATAGACAGATTAATAAGGTTTGCAAAAAAATTTTTATAATTTAAAAACGATATGTAAGACTTTTTTAGTTCTTCAACGAATTTTTGTATCTCCTCGTAACATAACTGTTACATTAACAAGTAAGAGCGCTATATTTGGCTGTGTCAAATCTTATATACCCTTTACCATGTGTGACCAATTTGGGCAAATGCTCCAATTTTGTTTAAATATTTCTTTAGATTATTTCAAAGCTGCAAAACAGTAATTTATTGTGTACAAAAAAAAAATTTAAAAAAAGAGGCTGTCGACTTTTTTTAGCTTATATCTCAGCCGGTTGTTGATGGATCTTGTCAGTTTTCAATACCGATTTTTTCAAAAGTATTTCCAAAAGTTTGATACCACATACAACCCTGGGTGATCTATGGGAGCTACGAAAACTTGATTTCAACCAACACACGGACAGACGGACATGGCTAAATCGGATTCCCTGTATATAAGGATCCAGAATATATATATATACTTTATAGGGTCGCATATGATTATTGTAGAAATTACAAACGAAATGACAAACCTATATATATATGTACATATATACCCTTGCCACATGTGTGAAGGGTATAAAAATGAGAAAATTAGGAGTGTCCAAATCGCACCATGTTAAGTAAGTAGGGTGCGGGAGATTTTTTTACAACTGAACATAAATGACATTCAACATTTGTGGGATTTGTAGGCAAATGTTCATTATGTGCAACATCACCTAATTATGTGCAACATCACCTAATTATGTGCAACATCACCTAATATACATACATTCATACATATGTCAACTATATATGTATGTATGTATAATAAGACCAAAGTTTCTTTATTTTAAATTAAATTTAACTATATTTTCTTAAAGATTGTAACAATCTGGAGTTAAGTGTTTACAAAATACCAAAGGATATAGAAAAAACCTTTTCGGCAGTAATAATCTTTGGAACAAAAGTTATAAAGCCGCAGCCACCACCAAGGAAAAAGCTGTAAGTTTGACAAATAAAAAGAAAAGGAAAAAATTAAATACACATCTACAACGTTAGGTAATAAAGGGTGTTTTTTTTATAGAGGTATATAACTTTGAAATGGAATAACATGAAGATTATTTTTTCAAATTGACATGAAATTTACTTAATTCGAAAGATAATCTTCTGGCATTATAATTTAAATATGACTTCTGGCATATGACCGCCACGGCCAATTTTCGATGACTTTTTTCAACATTTGTGGCCGTATATCGGCAATAACGCGGCGAATGTTGTCCTGCAGGTGGTCAATAGTTTCGACTTTACATATCCCTACAGAAAATAGTCTCCCAAACACGGCAGTTTTGTTTATTGGCGTATCCATTCAAACAAAAGTGAGTTTTATCGCTAAACAAAATTCGCTTATGAAAATCGGGATCAACGGCAAACTTGTCCACTCACCGAATCTACTCCTTGCTAGGTGATCGTCAGTCTATTAATGTTGAAATGCCAAACCAAACTGAACATAAATCACTTGACAGCTGACAAAATGGCCGCCAGTTAAAAAAGTGGTGCCAACATTAAGTTTTATACCTCTATAAAAACAACCTTTAAAAAACTGGAAACAATTATTTCTTTGTAATTTTTTTCATATTTATATTAGGGAAAATCGTTTAATCGACTAAATGCCTCTTATACCTCTTCAACTTTAAATATTTTATGAAAATTTTTGAGTTTAAGAGGTATAAGAGGCATTTAAGCGTTTAAACGAATATCCCTAAATAAAATATCACAACCGGCGTTTTTTTTTGTTGTATTTTGAAATCAATTTAAGTTGTTTATGGTATTTGCTAATTGAAAAACATTTAAGCTAATTTTTATTTACATACACATGAACATACATATGTATGTATGTATGTATGTCTGTACATTCATCTTAAAAAATCGTTACCTATTTTTTGTTTCAGTTATTTTCAAAGACCCGTTGAAATGGCTTGTCTGTACGTTGCTTTCATTGAGGGCTTTCGTTTAAATGCCGATTTTTGGACAGCCAAAACTTTGGATAATATTATAAAAATGGGTCAAAAATTAATTGCGACATCTACTAAAATGAACTATAAGTCGAATGATAATGATTACGACATAATTAGCCAAATACAAGAAAGGCAAGCTGCTCTTAATATAAAAGTACATGTTGCGGGACCTCTAAGAAGTGAACCCAGCATCTATAAAGCTCTTAGTTTATACTTTTCCAAATACAATGCCTGCATTTTCTGTTCAAACAAATTGTTCTTGTTAATATTTAAGAGATGTAAGAATTTCTTTCACATCTTTGATCCTAATGGAAGAATTGAAAATTGCACCCGTGATTTCGAAAATGGCAAATGTGCTTTATTGCACATTGCTTTTGAGGAACATTTGGTTCATTTTATAGTAAACATAAGCCAGACAAGTTTGGATGACGAATTTAAACTGTATGAGGTTTACCTTACTAGCTATGGAAAAATTACTGATCCTCTGCCGAAGAAACCATTTCCTAAAACTATTCATAAGCAGTGGGCTGTAGTAAATGAGTCATATGCTGTTATACCAGGCTGCAATAATGGCTTATTTCAACCTACATCAGCTTCCGTAGATAATCCTTCAATGTTAATATCCGTAATGTCCATCCTTTATGCTCATATTGAACGTGGTAATACCTGGAAACCAGATCAAGTGGATGAGCTTATAAGACTTGGTACCGCCTACTACAAGAGTCTTAGAAGAAAACTGAAACTAAAGGATACCCAGCAGGTGACCATAGCTGATTTACCTGATAAATATGTGCTGGGTACTTTTAAGGCTTCTTTAAGGAAGAGACCGTATATGTACACTGGAACCGTGACAGAATTCTGCAAGAAATTTATGGATTCTTTACTAGCAAGTGGTATGCTGGAGCTATTTAATAATAAGTGGGAAGCAGCTCTACTTCAAATTGATAATTCGGTTTTGGGCATTTGGAGGGACAAGGAATTGTTTTATGTCTACGATCCCTTTAGAAGAGGCAGGGCTGGCCAAGTTCTAGATCCAGATGACTATAGGTCCCAGGGTGCTGCCATACTACAAATACATGCCAACATCGAGTCCTTGCTAAAGATAGTATACGAAAAGATCATAAAGATGCGTATAGGTGGAAAATTGTTCATCCATGCCATCAATGTAGGCTGCATCAAACCCATTATGGATGGTAAACAAAGGAAGCTGCGATATCCAAAGTTGAAATTAACTCCGGAAACGTATGTGGATCCAACCGAAAAGCCGATTGATCAGGGACAAGGCGATATAGCAGGGGAAAATGTTCAATCAAAAAAAGATAAGAAGAAGAAAAAGAATAAAAAAGATATGAAACATAAGGACAAGAAAAGCAAACTAGACAAAGTGTGTAGCATTGAAACATTAGATGTAAAGGAACGCACAGTTGTCGTTACGGATTCCGAAATAATTGAACCCATGTTGAATGAAATAATATGTGAGATTGTCGAGAAATTTTCAGAAACTATAGCTGGTCGCCCTAAATTATATAAACCAGCAGCTCGCGTACTCTTGCGATCTGATAAAGACTATTTGAAAAATCTCCAGTATTTGGTTAAACATGAAGAGGATTATGATAATATGGAAATACCCTTTAGAACTGAGCCAGAACCCGATATTCCCATTATTTCATTGGAAGATGAACTACTTATACCTAGCAACTTTCAGACTTTACCCGATAATACTTGGATTATATTTGGAACTCAAATGATTCATAGTCTAAATGAAGAACAATTTAAACTAAAGAGTCTTTTATCTAGCATCGTCAGCGCCGCTCTCACTGCTAGATATAAAATTTCTACTTGGTCTAATAAATTAGTAGACTACGCTGTTGAATCAGCCGATGATTTTGGTGAAAATTTCCAAACTTATCAATATGCTCTGGGAGCACTGTTAAATAAAAACATACCTAAGCTATTACTATGCGAAAGATTGTATCAAGTGATTGTAAAAAAAATATTTAAGTCTGATGTGCAAAAATCTTTAAGACAAATTTTAATAGAGACTCTGATAGATTTTAATTATTTGTTGGTGATTTGTCAACGCTTATCATATTTTATAGTCAAGAGGTACAATTTTCTTTACATGTTCTGTGGCTTTCCTGTAGATGCAGTTGGTAACAGGAAGTTCACAGCAGGGCCTGGTTGTCTGATGCGCTTTCTTGATTTGGATTCTCTAATAAGACGCATTGAATTCGGCTGTAATCCTCAGGGCTGTAACGTTACTAATTATGTAGTCATACCAGTAAAGGTGTGGGATATAACTAAAGAGCCTATGGGTCGTTACAAAATGTTGCCACAAAATGCTGAAAAACGAATATACAAAGCAGAAATGGAGGAGAAAACCAGATATGATGGATTCAAAAAGGTGAAACTGAACTACCTGAGTGAGGAGTTGGCTAAGGAAAATCGTCGGATAAAAGACTTCTTGGCAGATCGCGAAACGAAAAATAAAAAGAAAACACGAAAGATCAAAAGTTCAGAAGGAACTAAAGTTGGTGAGCTTAGTAGTGAAGCCATTGACGATATCGTAGATGATTTTATTGATGACACAGAAGCTGAGGAAGAATGTACAGTTGAAGCCAAACACGATTTTGATACAGAGATTGACCCAGCTACAGATAATGAAAGTATGAAACCTCGACCAGTGCTATATGGCTATGGAATGCGTGACAAGGACTTTTTGCATAAAATACAAGGTAGCAAAGCCCTGGATGGCAGAACATTTTGTGCTGTTGATCAAATGAGACCTTGCTTACTTGCAAGTGCTTTGGCAATTTTGTATGCCGTTATAAAACCTCTTAACGAATGGACCTCTCACCGCATTGACCAGGTTATTGATTCTACCTTAATTCTTTCCGATAAAATAGACGCGTTGGTTGAAGACAGAATGGTTAAAAACATTTCTGTTGATGACTATATTTTCGATATTTGGCTCAGAGTTTACAATCCAGTTGGCCTTATCGGAAACATAGAAAAGCAACTAGAACGGCTAATGTCGCTTAACAAATATACGATTTTACGAACGGAAAACTGCTCATATGCCTTAATGAAAGATAAATACTATCATTTATTCGATGCTTATCCAAGCATGGACTTATTGGCAGGTGATAAAGAAGCACAAAAGGACAAACAACCGACACCACCTAAGTTTGCAACATTATTTCCATGTTACGCTGAACGCAATACAGCATCTTGGATCCTTTTTGCCGACATAAAATCTCTAATTAAATATTTGGATGAAAGAGCCTGCATAAAAACGTGGAAAAAAGACAAGTCTTATAATTTTATGAACATGGAGATAATATCTTTTAAAAAGGCTCCACAAAGTGCATTCGTCCTACAACTGCTTACAGGCATGCAGGTCTGCAATGTAAACGATGAACAGGAAGCAACCATATGTGCTCACAATGAGTCCATTGCCTGGCTAGAACACTGTCTCCCTATTTGGAGTAGACTTAATCGTAGGAATGCAGCCGGCCGATACCGCGGTATGGCTGTAACAAAATTGAAAAAATACGACATCGAAATTGATCAACGTTTGTGGTCTTTATGGGGCAATTTACATCCTAAAGCTCCTGTCTTCGGGAATTCTACGAGGGGCAAACAATATTTGGCATGCTGTGCTATGTCCTTATGTGCCGCCTATCTATATAGACTTGTGGATTGGAGTCCACAACTTTTGGACTCGATAGTTATCAGCGGTGATCGTTATCTACAAGAAAGCATGGATAGTATTAAATGTGAAGATTACCAATACGCTTTAGAAGATCTCGAAATTACATGTCTGCTAGACAATGTACAATTCGATGTTCATTTTGAAATTGTGGCCTATGGCAAACTTTACGATCGCCCTTCCCATAATCGTATGAACCTGGCCGAAGCTCTTATGTATTTCTTCAACTATTTTCAATTTGGCATACTGCAATCTTTTAAGAAATGTTTAGCTATTGGTTTTAGGCCCGGTCATGATGGCGGCTACTTCATGTTCGATTGCGAAAGTCGTGATCATCCACTGTTTCCCAAGAATCAAGGGGCCTCGTATATTTTGCGTACTAAATATCTACAAATTCTTTTATACTGTATTGTTGTTACATTAAATATTCCCTACTACAATGTTGAATTCACTTTGCACAAAGTGAATGTATCGTCCAAAGATCATCCACCCAAACTTCATTCGTCAAGTTTAAAATAGCAATTTTAACCGATTTCAATATCGGTTAATCTGCTAAAGTTTTCATCCTAAAACAGTGTACCCGTCTTTTCGAAACAAATTATTTTTATTAAAGTTTATGCAATGTAGCACTTACAAGTATTCGCATTTTAAACATTTTCAAAATAAAATAAATTGATTTAAAATATTTTTTTTAGCTGGAAAATGCTTTTGCTTTTGAGTTTTGCGAAACTAATAGGAAGTATGAACTCGTTTTATGACACGGCTTTGAAACTAATACCTGAATTTTTAAATTTTTTATTTTTATTTTAAAGAACACCGAATTTATCAAAGTTTAAAAAAAATCGATTATAAATCTATAGATTTGTTTAAAAAGTCGAACATGGCTAAATTGACTTCCCTATCAATAAGGCTCCAAAATATAAATACATATATATCGCTCATTTACTCAAACAACGTCATAACCCAAAAAAAAACTTGTTTTGCAGAAAACGAGTTTAAAGTTTTCAATTTACATTGAACTCAGTGGAAATATTAAAAAGTTTTCTTCTATCAAGAGGTGAGTTTACACGCCATTTGCATGAATTTTTTACATAATATAAAGCATAAAGCTCAATTCAATTTTTTTAATTATGCCGTTGTTTGAGTTAATTAGCGAAATGTACTTAATGGGGTCGCAAATAAATATTTTGTAGTTTTTTGACCTTTTTAACTAACAATGTTTTAACAAATTTGGTTTTTATTTTTCATTTTAAAATTTCGCCACTAAATTACAAGGTATATATATGTATGTATTTAAGTTTGTTGCAATGAAAAACTTATCTGCATGTGTATACCCTTGCCACCTTTGGTGAAGGGTATAAGAACAGTAAACGAGATGTAAACCAAATTGCTTGATAATTAATAGCAAAATTTTATAGTTTAATAACAGATAATAATAATTAATAAAAAAATTTCTATACACGATAGCGATAATGTTTTAATTAGAAATTTTTTTTAATAAATGTTTCTTTTTATTACGAACCTTAATTTGTTTTAAGACAATTATTTTAGTTTTAATTCTG
>NDXZ01047352.1:976-13836 GCA_003055125.1 Paykullia maculata
CAAAAATAGAATTTAAAAATTTTAATTGACGAGACGCTGAATTTGCGAGATCAGATTAAAACTAGTAAAAGTCAATAATTTAATAAAACTAAAAGGGGGATGGGAAGGAAAAATGGTTTAAATAAAATTTTAAACACTTTTTAGATTTTACCATAGTAACACAAAGAACCAAAATCCTAATTGAAATGTTTACACTTTTACAAGTCATTTTATATTCTTTGCAAATCAATTCATTCACAAATACTTTTATACATACAAACATACATATGTATGTATGTATGTAGATTCGAACAGCAGACATAAACGCAATAATTCCAGTTGCATTTATTCCCTTGAATTGTTTCTTTATCTGTATGATGAGACCATGCATGTGTGTAAGTAAGTGCAACTGTTATAAGTGCATGTGTGCAAGTGTAAACAGTGGATCATTGGGTCACAAGAGAATCTTGGTCTTATATTGTTTGTTGATTTTTTTTTTTGTTTAGTTTTTTTGCTCATGAAATTCTTGTTCTTCATGAAGTTAAACTCATTTACTCTCTTTTTTTCGTTGATTTGATTATAAATCTTCATTTTATTAATTGTATTTTATTATAATTTGCATTATTATTTTACATTGTATGTTTTATATAGAATTATCTTTATTTGTTTACTATATTACAAAGTATTTATTTCAAACATACGTGAGTAGTTTGAGAATTTGTCATGCAGACTTTAAATAAGGTAAATCAATTGTAATTTCGATTTAAATTTTGAACGTCTGTTTAGGATGTCTGCTAAGGTTTCAAATATTCTCTCAGTTTGGAAAATTCTAAATTTCCAAAATATCTTTGCGAAAAAACTCCATTTGTATGAGATATTAGATTGTATATTGGATTGTATAGTGGAAAACGGACTGATTAAAGCGATGTAAAGATCTCCATCTTACCACTATCCAGCTGATTTCTAATACTCTGCAACACTTTAATTCTATCTATTTTTTATTATTCATATTCTAAAGTGTATTAATTTGTAATTTGATACAGCTGACTCTTCTTAAAGGTGTTGGAACTATGTAGTTAGTCATTTTTTATAGCGGCTTGGAATTATTCGGCCACTTCCTCTATTCCCAAAAAGCAAAAATTGTTCTAAAACTTCAGAGGGGTTAGCTCTTCAATTAAGGCAGTCTATTGGTCTTTGGCAAAATTATTATGAACTGTTTGCTCTTGCGTAATTTTACGTTACCTTACGTTTTAAAGTATAGTTAAATTTTTGTTGTATAATTTAATTGAATATTTTTTTATTACAACGAACCTCGATCAAATTATGGTTTAGAATCACTCCCAGAGAGTGAGCCGCGAGTCAGTTGGGTGAAACAACAGTAGACCGACAAGCGTAATAAAAGTAGATTTCGATGACTCTAATGTTTATTACTAAATAAAAGACATCTAAAACAAAACGTAAATGTTTAATGTTAATTATCTGCCAGCCCATTTTTACATATACATATGTATGTATATGTATGTATTCATCTATAAATGAAGTAAGTAGATACTTAAATATTGTAAATCATATTAAAGTAAATAAAAGTACTTACATCTGATGCCATTGTTGTTGGTTTTATTCTTGTGGCATTAAAAATAATAAATAAGTCATTTGTTACTACTACGACAATTCCCTTTACATTTGTGTTCACACTTTAATTTAATGCATGTGCAAGCAAGTAAATAATTCACTTTTCCATTATATGAACTTTTCACACCTATTGAATGACCCTCACGGGTAGAGTAGGGAAAATACAAAAAAAAAAGGAAACATTTTTATCATAAATATAAAAATTAATTTGCACATCTTCTGATAACACTTGTGGTACTTAAATATTAATCTTGTTGGTTGGTTTTGCTCATTTAATTTGTTTCGCGTTTTTTGTTTGTTTGTTTGTGCAACTGCAACAAGTGATGCGCATCTCTTCTATACACTTAACACTTCGAACTACATACTCCTCTACTCGTATAACAACGTAAGCGTGAAACTTTTTCATATATTTTTTTTTGTATTTTTTTCAATTACCATAATCATTTATTCACACCAATAACAATTGTGGATCTTTTCAGCAGCAACAACTGCAACTGCATTAATATATTTATCCATTTCTACGTAATAATTTTTATTAATAATGAAAGAATAAGAGCGTGTTTTTACAATGACTTTTGTAGCTGCCTCATAAGTCTTATTACGTGATGATATACAAATTTAGGTAGGTGTAAAGTAGTAGTAGCTTGCCGAGGTTTGGTTGAAATCAAGCTGTCGTAGCTCCCATAGGTTACTTAGATTTGTATGTGGTATTAAACTTTTGGAAATGTTTTTCGAGAAAATCAGTATTGAAAACTGACAATATCCATCAATAACCGGCTGAGATATAAGCAAAAAAAGACGACCACCTTTTTACGCCACAAAATGATTGTTTTGCAGGTTTGGAATAAACTAGAGATATTTTTGATAAGCATTGGACTAATTAACCCAGAATCCCCAAAGATATAGGTGGATAAACACTTGGTGAAGGGTATATAAGATTTGGCACAGTCGACAAATTACATACTAGCTAGATTTATGGCAATAAATATTTAATAGTAGAAAATAATATATTATAAAAATTGCAACACTTTTAAACATCAAATAGTCTTCCGACCCACTGTTGATACAAAAACAGGCATAAGCTGAAAACACTAGTACATAAGAAATAACTGTAAAAGGGAATGCAAAAATTGTGTCTTACTTAACAGTCACCGTAAAAGCTGGCTCTAAGTATTAAAACACAATCAGTCAAGTACATGTAAAACCACAGCCAGTGTAATAAAAATAAGGACACCGTGTTATTGAGAGGAATCCAAGTAGTTGTTTAGTGAAGATTATGTTTTGTTTGCTAACGATATTATAAATGCTGTAAGTATTTTTAATTGAGCACTTTAATGGAAATGTTATCTTGATTACTAAATTATTTTAAGAAGTCGTTTAGCAGGGAATATCCAAATAAAAACATTTGTGTTGAAATAAAACGTAAAGATAAAGATTGAAAATATTTAAAATTTTGTTTTGTGCTGAAATGCCCATTTGATAATTTTGATACATTGGTAACCCAAAGGAAACTGTATCCTTGCAAAGCAACAGTTTTTACTGAAAATTAGTTTAAAAATATATTGCTAAAAATAGTTTTTAAATAAATCTCAAACTTAGTAGTTGATTGTCTTGCTTGCCCGGACATAATAGACAAAATCCAAAAGAAGAGCTCTAGAAGAGTGGCAGCTGCTTAGAACCATACCTCCGAAATCAAATTTTTATTTAATGTGCTTGAAAATAAATAAGAGGTTTTTAAATCAAACCTTTATTAAATACAGACAACCTTAGTTAAGCAAATCTTACGCCAAAGTTAGAGTTCGGACAATCCTAGTTTTAGCATTAAGGTAACTCTCAGCTTAAAGTATACCTATAATAACCAACAATTCTTTATCTGACTATTACTATCGGTAAATTGTGAAACCACCCTAAGGATAATACTGAGAGAGGAAATATAATCTACTTACACCAAACAAGTCATCAGTTCCGCTAATAGCGGAACTCACTTTTCAATGCAAACTACTAGTGCAAGCCGTGCATGTCGTGCATAACGTGCAAAAAAACAAACATTTGCAGGACCACAACAACAAATTACATAAAAATGCAATTTGCTTCACTTGAGCAAATTTGCACAACTAAAAATCAGTGCAAAATTGTCTTACAAAAATTTGCACAACAGAAACAGCTGACTAAGTGATTCAAAACAAATAACTTAAAACCTGTGCTTACAAAGTTTAACGGCGGCGGAGGCCGACGCGTAAATTACCTTTCGGGCATATGTAAATAAAAACAAATATAAATACGTACATACATTTATACATGCAAACATACATACATAGTTGTGGTTATTTCTTTAATACTACTGATTTTCAAAACAAGTATGTTCTCGAATATTTCTAATAAAATAACATCAGTACAACGTCTTTGGATTATTGAGGGCTTCAACACACATATATAAATGATTTCTTTGGTGAACAGACGTAAGATTAGGTCAATGCTGCACATTTTTAATAAGTATACTATGTATGTATATTAAACGGTAATAATGATTGCCCAGAACTTTAAGAAAACTCTAATTTTATGTACTAAGAAGAATGTCGATTCTTTTACAAAATTAAAATTAATGTTATTTTTTTCCTATGTTTAAATTCAAATTGTATTATTTTAATTTATATAATTGAAGCATTAATATATTTTATATATTTCATTAGTCTGAAAGGAATATTGTTCTTAAGACTAATAAATATATATATATATACTTTGCTTTGATATATTGACTGCGGCCAAGGTTATGGCGGCATTGAAGTATTTATCACAGCTGTTATCAAAAACTTTCAACATACTTAGAAATATACACTCACGCTTTGTAGCAAAAAAATAGTGCATATTTGCATTATTTGCAAATGTGCTACGAAGAGTGAGTTCCGCTATTATTGTTGAGTTGTCACATTTGCATTAATAGTAAAGAAATTTACACAGTAAGCGGCAAAGGAAATCTTTTTTTCTTTATTAAATCCATTACCAAACTATCATTTGGGTTAAAACCAAGGAAAGTAACAATATAATTGAAATGACTAATTAAATGGTATCCAATGAAAAATTTGTTTTAGCTGAGAAAAAGAAATTTTTGCTAAAATATTAAAATTCTTATCAACATTATTTTTCAATTTAACGTAATAAATTTATTAAAAAGACATATTGTTTTATTATTTAGACATTATTCCTTTGTTTTGTTTATCTGACTGACTTTATTTTACTTTAAATACAAAACAAAGGGTTGTAAAAATTGTTGCTTTGGCTCCTATAGTTAATTGTTTAAGTGTATTGTTTTATATACTTTTGCAAATGAAATTTATAAATCAATTTGTACTTATATACATATGCACATATGCATGTGCCCGCCATATAAAACAAACCCTATTATGCTAAATATATTACATGAGGTTTAAAAAAATTATATTTTTAAATTACTCCCATAATATCAAGGGAGAATCAAATAGTGTTTTACATATTTATTAACACTTTTATCATTTGTATCTACTCGTATATTCGGCGAATTGGCATTGCAACAAGAAAGTGATTTAATTCACAGCTAGAGCAAATACAACACGGCTTGATTAAGGTAAATACAATCGATAAGAAAATTTTCAAAAAATCGTGGTTTATAGAAATCGTTCTGTTAGATTTTTACATGTAAACCAAAATTAGTTAATAATTTTTCATTAAACTTACAAGCTTTTTCGATTTAAAATACTTTAATTATATTTTTCTTTCACTGTTTTTGAGCTCAACTGAAAATTTTCAATTTACAGAAAACTAAAGAAATTTAAAAACGAATTATCAAAAAATATCAATATTTTTATATGTTAAAAAAAAAATCTTGGATATATTTCCATTAGTCAACAGTTTCCAATTTAATAATATAAAACTTTTACATTAAATATCGATATTTGTTAAGTCAAAACTCATCAAACCCAGTTTATCTAATTACTTTAATAAATCCAAAGTTATACGAATTTCTTTTTAAAAATATTGCTGGGTTAAATTTATTTTTCCTCAACTCATAAACACACTTAAATACAAACACACAAACATACATATGTATGTATATCTAAACACAAATAAGTGAGAATGATAAGGATTTAATAACAGATTATTAAATCAAATTAAGAAAACCTGTAATAACACATGTATGTACATACATTCACGTATATAATAATATCAGGATTATATACTACACATACACATATCCATTGGTAAAATCCATCTATTAACATAATCAATAGACAGACTCACAATCAAATGGGAAGGAAATCTCATCGATTAAAAAAAACATACATTCATCCTCATACAAAAAAAAATTGATAATCATTGAAAATGATCAGCATTCCTGTATATACTCTCGTATAAACGAAAAGAAGAAAAACATTTATACATAAATACAGTCGAACCTGGATTAACAGAGCCTCTTAACCTTTTTCATCTATTAACTAAACATATAATATTTTATCCCTTTATAGCCTGGATTTACCTTTTATTTTTGTGCTTTAATTTTTAACCTTTTTAACTCAATCCAACATCTATTATTCATGCATCCAACACTATCATGGTTGGAAAAAGTGTTATAAGCGTGTCAGCAGTATATAACAGAATAAAGTTTACCAATTTCCAGAATCACTTACTGTATCGAATAAGCAATTCCCGCCCATGTCTCCTTAGGTTTTAAGTGCAGGTCGCAATTAAAAATCCATTTTAATTACTTTTTTTGTCACAAGGACGAAAAGTATTGATTTTGCTCTAAATCGATCTAAATGTCCTTTTTCAAATCGTACGTAAATATTCATGGGCTAATTTAAAAATAATCGCTCTTGAACAAGCACAATTGTTCGATTTCAATAATGAACCCAGGCACCACATAAAGCTTACTCATGGAAATCATCTGAATAATTACGCAACTGTTAAAACTTTCTATGATTGTCCAACATCGCAAAAGCAATTAAAATGCAAAAAAAAAATTTTATGTACAAATGTGTATTTATTTTTTAATTTATATACCAGGATATATTACGCTCGGATTTAACTAACTTTTAACGATTTTTCCTTTTCCTGTTTTGATTTTATTGTAGCAGAGGAAGCCGAATTCCACATACAAAGTAAATTGGTTGTTTAGAATTTTAAGCAAACTTTAAACGACCATTTCGAAAATAACATAAGGCAAAGAAAATAGGTTAAAGTTAAAAAAGTCCAATACTTAGCCTTAAAAAGGCTAACTTGGTATCATTGCTTTCAGCAAAAGAGGCTTTTGTCGCATTTTCTAAAAGAAAATTCTTAAAAACGTAACAACAACGAAACAAGTCCTTTGTAAATGATATAATATTTCGATCCTTTATTTTTTGAATTATACATTTACTCATACAGGGTGTCGCAGAAATAATGTAATAATATGAATTTGTTAGATATAAAAAAATTAACTCTGTTTGCACTAAAATTTTATTTAAAGATGTACAAATATCGTTCCACTGTTGGTTATTAACTAATTCTCATCTATGTACAACAAATTTGTCAAAGCACAATGACATTTGACATTACTTTCGCAGCATCCTGTCTGAAGTTAACTCATAAAAACCTTAATGTGTAATGGTACTGTTTTACTGTATAAAAATTACAACCAATGTACTTTTTTCAGTACAGAAGAACCAATAACTTTTAATATAAAACATTCTTGAAAATAATACTGACAAACCCAGTGTTTTTTTTTTTTGGAAGTGTTTGCATCTATGGAAGAATCATTGCTTTACGTGTTGGTACTCATAAGTGAATATTAAGCTTATTGATCAAGAAATTATTTAAAGCTTAGGAATAATTTATTACTTTAAGATAATAGACATGATTTAATTAGCTGCTTTGAGAAACTGCTATATATGCAGCTGACAATATTGCCGGACGTATGTAGTGGGCGATACTATTGTCGATGTTGCCATTTGTAATGAACTTAAAAGCATGGCCTATTAATTAATTCTTGAAACACGTTCTGATGATGAAGAAATAAAGAATAAATTTCAACATATAATGACACAATAAAAAATCTTAATTTGGAATCAGGCAATGCCTTTTGAAACTATTAGCTTACAAAAGTTATGTGCAAAATTAATATTTTTAGCAAATTTATTTAAGAAAATCATTTAAAATCTCTAAAGCAGAGTCTCTACGCGAGCAATCCCATACAAAAATCATGTAATCTTTTATAGAAGCAGATCTGCACTCTGCCTTACAAAGCTGCTTCCGAGAAAACATGATTTTTTGCAGGTAATTTTCCTAAAGAACCCCTAAAAAACTTTCTTTTTCCAGATAATTAAAAGCAACGTATGTTGCATACTTTATTTTCAAAATATTTACATAAATAAAAAATCATTTTTAAAACGTTTATGTTTTTGTTTAAAATATAGAGAAAAAATAAATTAACATTTTCTAGTGGTTCATTAGCATTTAATTAACCATGTTTTTCGATTACCCCTCCTAAGTTCAGTTACGAACGACCCGCATAATCGAGGTTTAACTGTAGTTTTGTATGTTGTTTATGTGAGTGCTTTTGTGTGTACATACACACATGTATGCAGGTGTTTAGATGAATCTATGGGAGTATAATAAAATATTGGCTTGATGTGAACTTTTACAACATTGTATTATTATAATTTACCATGGATAACCTAATCTCGAATTCAATGGTAACAGGAATAATGCAGGAGTTGCCAGCGCTATCTTTAAGTTTTTTCTATAAATGGGATAAAAGAACGGAAGTTTAGTGTGTAGTCTTGCACCCAGCCACTTTTTGAGCCATATTTCATTAAATCGGCAAATTTCATTTGTTACCCGGCCCTAATTACACCTAATTTGAAAAAATCTTTATATTTTCTGTTTTATTAATCAAATTTTTTATTAGTATTTAACCTATGTAATGACCTATACTTAACTTTTGAACTTGACGCTAATAACAAACCTAATCAATTCGAGCTTAAAAAAAGCCATTAACACAAACCCTACGATCATGCACTGGTTAACACTTAACAGTTTTGCAACGACTCTTTCAATAAGCAACAGTCGAATTGATTAGCAGTGAAAGTTGTTCGTCGGTGTGACTAATAAAATTTATTTTGGGAAGTAAATAAGTTTTCCCACAACTTTTCTATATGTTTTTGCGATTTTTTTTGAAAAACTTGATTATTTTTTTTGCCAGCAGTAACTTTCTGGGACTTTTAACTTTTAAGATTATTACTTTATCTGTTTCGCCGAAACGCATTGCATAAAGGAACATGCAATTGCCAAATACGTCGAAACGATATTGACGGCACGTTCGGGACAAAAACATGCAGATTCTTCTTTTTATTTAAATCAATAGCTCGATGTTGCTTATCATAATCCTTAAATAAATATTTAAGCGTCTTTGTGCATTCATGCTTTTATTTTGAAAAAAAAAACAAAGTAAAAGTGTTAAAATAAAAGTAGTCTTCAATTTCATAGTTGTTTAAGGATATAATTCACTTTGACAGTTTTACTGGTTTTGTTTTAACAAATGTGAAGCTTCAATTGAAGCATTCATATTTCAAAGCTCTTCCAAAATTAAATTAAAGAAACAATGAAAGTAAAATTTGATTTCACGGTAAGATGTTCCGTTTTATTAATTGCGCTGCGTAAATAAACGTCTTTTGATTGCATCATTGAATCAATTAACAAAGAATGAAGTTAATCAATTTCCTCGTTAGTTGTCACAAGAAAATCAATTAAACGCACTTAAACTAAACATTAATTTTTTTGTTTTTCTGCCGTCTATAACGACTATTTGTTTGTGTGTATATCTTCTTAAGCTAATTGGACAACTTTACGTATACTTATTAACTGTTGATCTTCATTTAAATCTTACCGAAAAAAGGTATGTATATCTATCTATCTCGATATCTTTTGGATATTATGTATGTACTTATGTCACTATTGGTTTCTTTATCTTAAACTACTCATACCCCAGTTTAAATTTTTGCTAATATCCAGACAATGGCAACTCTATGCACGATTATAATTATTGCCCAAAAAAAAGAAAACTACAGCTGATTATGAAGGCATACCAATGTCTGATCTAGCACCTGACTGACTACTGATAATGACGTCGTTGCGGTTAATAATAATGACGATGATGATGGGAAAGAATTTTAGAATAAGTTTTAGAACCTGTTATAAATAAACTAAAACACTCAAACACAATCTTAGCCAATACACAACAAAATATAAATATACATATGTATGTATGTTTGTATATATGTATGTAGTCCAACACACAAGCATACACTTGTTGCAATTGTTGCTGCTGGTGGCTGTTGTGGTAATTGTTGTTGTTCTTGTATTTGATCGTCAGCAAGTTGTAGTCTTACAACTTGATTTACAACTAAAAAGAAAACACAAAAAATAATCCTACATACTTATGTAAGCACAAGTGATCGTGAATTTTCATTTTCAATCGAATACAGAACGTTATTTGTTTCGATTTGTTTTTATTTTCTTTTTTGTTGCTGTGGTTGTTATTGTTGTTTTGCATCGATTTCGTGTATTCTCCTAAAGATATGTACGAGTTACACACATCCATACATTTATGTATGTATGAACATCGACGAAACGTTTATGCACATATGTATGTATGTATGTATGTATGTATGTATGTATGTATGTGTTTTTGTGGCAGTAAGCAGTTGACGGTATTTTTGTTTGTTTTTATTTTGCAAAAACCGCTATGCGAACGTTACTTAAAATTCTATACAATATTTCTTATCACTCTTACTCTCTTTTGCACAACGACATTCCTATTAATGTTTCATATATTCTCTTTGTTTAGAGAAATAACAAAATCGTAAACTTATGCTCTCTTATCATTCTCTGTTTTTGGCTAAGAGCTAGTTTTAGCATTGGAAGTACGTGCTGCCAGACGAAGGTGTGTATTTTTTTTTTTAGAAATAAGTAAAATTAATACTTAAGTACAAGTCGCCTCTATGTCTGGTTCTATGTAGTACTTAGGGTCAGTAAGACTTTTACGCTTGTTTACAAATCAAAAGGTAGGTATTAGGACTGGTCAGAGTTTTACATTCATTTATTTACTGATCAAGAGGGAGAAAGCACTACCATTTTTAGTTTATTGTTTTCATTTCTTTCGCCATCACATTATTTAAGTTGCTTTTTCGCACGAAAAGAAGCGAATTTCTCGGATCTTCATTGGACGTAATTTTCGCTAAAGAGTTTTTTTTTTTGAAGCAAAGAACTTTAAGTTAAAGCAAAACACCGAAAAGTAATTTAAATATCAAGAAGTGTTTGAAAACTATTTCGGGCGGCCGCCATCACTAGTGCCTGTATGGTGTAATCTAGAAGGCACTTTTCGCCGTAAATCATGCCGCTGCTGAGCAAAAACTTTTTGAATGTTTGAATGTCTTCCATGTGCTCAATTATTTCAAATTTTTCGCCGAAAACAAGAGATTTTACTATCTCCAATCGCTAACAAGTCATCTTCGTCAAACGTTTCTTTGGTAGATAATTTAAATCGCAAGCTGTAAGATATGTGTTGCTGAAATGCCGTATCTGTAGCTTTAATGCCTTCTAAATGAGGAACGAAAAAGTTAGTTATCATGTCTATTGACATAGCCATTTAACAAAATGTATGTATGTATGTTTACTATTTCAAAAGGTTTTTAAATAAAATTGTGGATCAATAACAATTTTGTAAGTTCATAAAATTATGTTTTTACGCAAAACTTTTCATAAAGTGGGTGGCCGTTTGATATATGTATGTTACACCTGAATCATCATTAACGATGCGTTAAACACCAAAAATTCGTTGATTGTATGCTCAGTGTACGACGTCCTAAAATTTCTCTAATAATTCGTTCTTATAGGACCAATGTGAGCACTTTAAAATGAGCGCTCGTAATGGCCGATGAAATTTCAGCAATTAACCATGTCCTTCAAAATAAATTTTAATAATTCGCAAACGTTGCATCGCAGTGAGACTACTCATCATGTATTGCCAAACCACACTTAACTTCAAACAAGTAAATAATTTCAAATCAGCTGCCACAGAACATAGTGTTGCCGATTTAAAGTTGTCTGCTTCAAAACAGAACAGCCATAGGGTTTTTTGGAAAGATTGGCTCAAAAAATTCGGAAAGAGACTGACAAAAAGTAACATAATATTTTAAATATTTTTCTTCGTAAAAAGACATAAATAATTTTCATGATTTGCGCCACAAATCGACGTTCAAAATAAATAAAGAGTAGCTTACACTCTTAAATATCCATGGAAAACATTCACGTTGGACACACGTTCCTACCAGCATAAGATTTGTTGTTGTTGTTTGATCACACATGTTGTACAAACATCGAAACCTTTTAATCATTTTCTATCTAACCAAAAATTGTTTCTGAAATTAGGGAAATACTGGCACTTTAATGATAAAGACAAATGAGAAACGTGAAAAATATGTACGCTTATGCTTTTCCCATTGCTTCCTGTTGGTTCAATTGCTATAGCAATTGTCGTGCACGTGTGTCCCGCATATCTGCTCTAAAATTTTCTAAAATATGTATGTATAACCTCATTGAAGGGTTATTGTTGGCAGCTGTTTATTTCGGCTTTTGATATTGGGAACGTAAAAAAATACAAAATACACGACGACAGGCAACGCTCTACTCCTAAAGAACATGAAATCGTCGTGACTAAACTAATTGACAGACAACTTGCCAAATATCAAATGGCAACTCGCATCGAATATAAAAAAAACATGAAGTAACAAAAGAGACACCTGAAGGCCATACAAGGTCTTTAGGTTACAGACAGTAAAAGCAGATTTGTAGCCTGTTATTACTTAAATGGGGATATTTTCCGTATGGTAATTGACACCATTAAAGGAAACTTGTCACGTTCTAAGATTCCAACATTGTTGCAGCTTCGTTGCGATTTTTAGCTTAAGAATATTATCAAAGATACTATGTCAGAAAAGAGTTTGGCACAAGTCTAGGTAGAAGCACGGTGTCAACAGCTGTGGATGATGTTTACTTGATGATGCTTGAAATAGAAAGCAACGAAAAAGTAGATCGACACCACATTAAGTGTTATCTTTCTAAAGAATATAAACTTAACGTACGACATCATTTAAGTCTTCCATTTGGTGCTTTGTATTTCCAAACATGCAGTAAGAATATAAATTTCTGGTAACCCGGCTATACAAAAAAAAAAAAAA
>NDXZ01047362.1:0-12679 GCA_003055125.1 Paykullia maculata
TTTGTGTAATGCTTCAGTTTTACTAACGCTCAATTGTCTGCCCTCTGTTACAATTTTTTCAGGATGGTTATACTTTTTGGCTTATGTAAATGGCGACAATTCAAAATATGGTTTAGCTTCTGGGAGACCTAAATTGTATGGTTCGATTTAAAAAAAAATTAACCAAGGTTAGGAATTTAAAAATAAAAATAAAAGCTTTGAATGCAAAACTAACCCGTAACTAAACCACTTCTAGGAAATACTTTCCTTTTTGAAATAAAGTAAACTACTCGTAAAACTAAATTTACAAACAAGTTATCTCTAGTTTTTTTAAAAATGTTTTTTTTTTATTAAAGTTGTTAACCACCTACTATGTAATTTTTCATCATCACGCCATTTAAATAACTTAGCAGTAAACGCTTTAATTTTTCGCAACTGTTCTACAATAAGCGGATTCCACGCCAAGTTCTTCTTGCATTAGACATGGATATAAACGAACTCATTTTGTCTTTAATATCTTAGAAAAAGTACGTTCTCCTGTAAACTTTAAAATTGTACGGTGACTTTTCTAAGCATTTTTCTTCTTGAAGATAGCACAACTGCAAAATTAATGAAATTTAGGTAGAAAAAATAATTTCTAGTATTTATAAATGAATATGGCCTAAATAGAAAACGTAGCACCACTTACTCAAAGAAAATCATATGTGAGTATTTATATCTGCTAAAAAAATTAAAAGATTTTATTCTGTTAAAGCGAATTTAGGGCACTAAAATTGATGTACTTTTCAAGCATTTAATTCTATTGAATTCTAGGTTTTAACCGACAGTGTTCGCACATTCACCGAAAGTGCTACACATAAACATTCGCCCCCACACACACATGACCGCTCTATGATGCATAAACATATCACATAAACATTTATCAGATATTTCCCGAAGGAGTACATGCCATTAAAATGTTTATTTGTACTTGTATATTGTTATTTTTGGATATTTTCGATTGTCTTATTTGTTGTTAGATCTTTTGATGTTATTTTTTGAGTTTCCGTTATTATCATTATCGCAGCAGACTTCCCTAATAGTAGTGTCAAGTTGTGTAAAGTTTATTCAAAAATATTCTCATTGCAACGCTGTTATATATTTTAATATGACAACAACGAAAGAGTTCTTCTACAAACAAGTATTTTGTTGCTGGCTCTTTCCCCTTCTTTTCTCTACTGAGAAGCACGAGTTTAAGTCATTTTAAATATTGTCATGTTATTTAAAACAATTTTTTTACATTTTTATTGATAATTTTTTTTCATAATATTTTCTGCTAAATATTTATAAGAACCTATAAATATCCAATAGTAAAACGTACAAGCAAACAAACAAAAAATATTGAAAATGGTAAAATAATAAAGAGAAAGGAAGAAAGAAAGAAGTAATAATGACATGAGAAAAAAGACGTCATAAAGTGATGTGGAGTTGATTATTATTGTTTTTTGAATGGTTGGGTGTCTCTAAAGATGTCATAAAAATAAAGTTGTATCATAAAAGTTAATACTTTAGAGAATTTTTTATTTTATACACATCTATTCATATTTAAAATATGAAAAATGTAAACATATTTAATAAATACTTGCTGTTTTTGGTTGGCAATAAAGTGAACAGTATAAAGTTTAATATGTGTGGACAGGACAGGTGTTTTATCAGTGAATTTGTTTAAAGAAAAAACACAGTGATAAAAATTCCCAAAGAAAAACATGTTTCACAATATGACTTTTAAAAGTTTCTTAGAATTTGGAAGGATTTAAAGGGAAGAGAGTTGAATCACATGGTTCACTGTATAAAATATTGTTGAAATAAAGTTTCTTGTTATTACTACTTTTTGTATGCTAATTGAAAAAATCAGTTCTAATTGCATTTAGCTTTTGAAATATCCTTATAAATAGTCCAGCACTCGCCCATCAATATTTAAACGTTTCGCCCGGATATTTCATTATTTCTTTTCAGGGGCTCTAATTTAAGGTTGTATCATAGCAGTCTCGACTAAAAATGTTTTTCAATAATATAATGCAGATAGAAATATTTTCATTGTCTACACAGAGTAATTTTCATTCTGAAATTCATTACATTGAAGCTAAACTATGTCTGTATAACGAGAAGTCGATGGTATATTTAAAATTTTGCTTTCTGTATGGCATGTGGCTTCCATTAGAATTGTGTTACTAAATGTTACTTAAAAATTGTTTTAAACAAAAAACCAATATTTTTACTGACTCCATGATGTTTTCTGCGTGATATCCAGGATAATACATTTCTTTCCCCTATTTGAAGTGAAGTAAAATACTATCGTTTAAGGTCTTAAAACAAGATGCGTTCTTTTAGTTTTTTAACATCAATAAAATTTTAGAAAAAGCCAATAGGAAATTATTTAAAAAAAATCTAAATAAATTTTGAATTATGGACTTTTTGTAACAATTTAGAGAGATTTTGCATCAATTTTTTTATAACATTTTAATTTTAATAATTTCATTCGGAGAGTTGCAGTAAATTCAAAAAGTCAAGTTTCCAATTACTTTTTCAATCATTATCTTTTATCATTATTAGCTTAAGCCAATGACTTCACGTTTTCCAGAAAACAAACCTCAAAGACGCCAAAAAGTATGGCACTCATTGCCAATTGACTCAACCTTAACGAAAATGATTTCGTTAATCGTTTGATTTTACCTTCAAGGGTGACTTAAAATATTAAAATCATGACTTTTTACTAGTATCCGTTGATAGTAAAGTTCTCAGTATATTTTTTTGAAGTGTAAGAACCAATGGTTTCACCGGTACACCAAACGGTAATAATTGTATATGGGGCGGTGTCTAAAGTATTGTTTTGAAATTTTTTTTCTTTCAAATGTAAGCTATTTGCTTATTGAACGGCCTATTAAGTGAAAAATAAGCCTCACTACTATGCAAAATATTGCGAAGTCATAATTATGTGACTTCCAGGTTATATTCAGCCTATTATCTAAAAATACGGCTTAAGCGATTATCGTTTGGCTTTAGCTCTTAGCATAAACTGGATCTCATGATGTCACGGGCCGAGATCTTCTGTAAAATATTCCATAAGGTAGATGGAGACAGCTTAAAATAATGCACGTGATGAAGAATCAATTAACTCTACAACAGTTATTGCTTTTTTAGCGCCCAGTGCAAACCATCTTTGTAGATGTATATTATCGTTTCAAATGCACGTTGTGTAAAAATGATTTATGGGTAATCAAACTAGATAGGAGTTTGCACTTCGAAAACTAAAACTGCATTTTCTAAATAAAAGTTGCACAGTTTTCGAGTTTGTCTTTTTATGATAAAATAATAATTTAGAGAACAAATAATAGGAACTCTTAAACTTTAAATATATTATGAAAGTTTAAGAAGTATAAGAGGCATCTAAGCGATTAAACGAATACCCTTAATAAATGAGTTGCTATATTTAAGAACTGTTTGATGGTTAAATCAAAAGCCAAATCTACAACCTTTAAAGAATTCGCCTTTTAAAAAAAACATGTTTTACCAAAATTTTAATTCAAAAAACTTAACAATATTAACCACATAATAACGTCTATGCTCAATATAAAAAAGTCTCATTTATTAACGCACCGATTATTAAAAAAAAATTAAAACTTTTAATTACCCGCCTGTTTGTTTAAACACATTACATTTCGTTATTAATATATTCCCTATGTTTTCGTTTTTTTTTAGTTTGTGAAGACCGATATCCTTGGCTAAACAAATATCTAAATGGTATGTATATGTGATAAGATATAATTAATATTTTCATAATATTTATATATTTTTAATTAACAACCTAATTAATTCATATTTTATACACATACAATACATGTATATTTTTGCGCTTATTTAAGTATATGTGTACATATAAACATACACAAAAAACATACAAATTAACATTTTTATGAAAAAATAAACAAATTGTTTGCTATTATTTCTTCCCCATTACTCGTATGCACAGAGCAACCTACCGAAGAGTCCTTATTTGCGGTTACGCAAACCTTATTGGACATTTATTGCACCCGCCGTGTACGTGTTTTTTGTTTTGATTATAATACTAAATCGTCCATGTTTACAAACGAACTAAAGAAATTGCATGGTGGACCATCGGATGTCATTGGTAATGAAATTATTCTTAAATAGAATAAATTAAATAATAATATTAGCAAAAATTATTTATAGGCGGCTATGCTACACCATCAGCTAAACGATTGCGTTTACCGGCCTTAAAGCCACCACCCAGACCGAAGAAATTTAAGGCTGGAGATCATTATGTCCTTAGGACGACAGAAGGTAAGCTGATGTTAAATTAAGCACTTTACAATAGAATCAAAATTTAAAAACAATATAGAACATGTTTATACATTTGTAATTCTGTTTTACTAAACGAAAGTTAAAAACAAATAGACTTTGGTTCAATTGAAATAAATTTTACTCTATGTATATATACATCTTTTTCCTTACAACGAATAACAATAATCCAAACATATTAAATAACTAGAATGCCGCAATGAACTGGCACGTATGGGAAAAGTTATCGATGAATTAATTGCACCAACTTTGCAACGTGCTAAAACTGCGCAAAACCAACCAGAATCAAGTGAGGCGCAACGGAAAAAATTCAATAACATAAACAGGTTGAAAACATCAGTTAAAAGTAAAGTAAGTTTGGTACTTAAAATACAAACAAATAAATCGATTTCAATTAAAAAATGTCCAAATACGATTTTATTGTATGTTTAAAAATTTTAGACAAAACAGGGTGGCAATTTCAAGCAATCCAAGATTAGTCGTAAACATTTTTCATCGAATGAAGATTATATGTTGTACTTAAAACAAATTGAAAAAGAGTAAGGTTTTCCAGTTAATGAATGAAAGCTTTTAGGTTTATTAAATATATACTAAATTTTTTTTTTTTTATAAGAAAGTTCAAATATTTGGAAGGCTTTTTGCCAGTGGATCCTGAAGTGCAAAAAACTTTAATACTAAATAATTTTAATGAAGAAACTTTGGAGTCTAGCAAAAAATTCACACCACGAATAGAAAAGCGTTATAAGTGCCTAATGAAACATGTAAGTTTTTTTTTGCAATTAAAATGTTAAATTAGTTAGAAATTTAATAAAGTCAATGCAGCCGTATACTTTATTTATATTTATCATACGCCACAGTGCCTGTTTTCAGTAGACTCCCTCCCACCAGGCAGAAAATTGTTTAAAATATTTTAAGAATTTTTTTTTATAAATTTGAGGTTTCGTTTATTTTTTTTTTAATTATAAAAAAAAATTGTTATTAAAAGGTAGATTCGCTCAATTTGTTATTGGGTGATTTTTTTAGTTTAAGCGTGAAAGCGAAAAAAATGTTCAATAATAACAATATTTTGATTTGCTGTACATAAACATATGTATGAAGATGCATTTATATGAGATTGTGGATTAACAGGAATATATACTGTTTACAAGATTAAACTATTTGTAGCGAGTGGGGCAATAATATTAATAAAACGAAAAACGTTATAAAGGAATGTAGTAAAAACTATGAAGAAGAAGGAACAACTTCTGTTTTGCTTTTTAAGTACTTGTTTCGAAGAGAGAAACATGTTTTTTTTTATTATTATTGGTCTAATGTATATTTTAAACTAATATCTGCCTTCATGATATAATTTTCTTTTGTTTCACATCTATAGTCCTTTCTAAATAAGGTTTTTTGATTTTTCTTTGAAGATTTATAGTATTTTAGTATAGAAATATGAAATATATGTCTTCATTGTGACACATTTCCAGTTATATTGAGTCACAATTCCTATACATATTTATCTGCTGTCTTGTGAACCCAAGCGTCGTACGCTTTGGGAAAAATTTTTGTATTGTCGTTATTTTCAAAAATCAAAGCACAATTTTTGGTTTTAAAAGTTCTTGGTTAGCTTGGACTTAGTAGTTTTATGCTCAGAAACATAGAACTTAGTTTTGTACGTATTTTCCTTACATTTTTATTATGAATGTTTATACACAAATTGCACACGTAAAGAAAAAACATGTTTGAGTATGGTCACGGATTATTGCAATCATTATATAATTGCCACAATCGTAAAATATGAAAAACAACCATATTATGATTGTGGCAATCATAAAACGATTGCAATAATCATAGAAATTTAAAATTATCTGTGATCATATTACCGTGACCATAACCAACCATGTTTATTCTCTGGGTGCATAAGTTTATTTTAACATACTAGCGACCAATAGAAAAATAGTTTTATTATTATAAACCTAAAATAATATTAATTATTGTTTAAAAAAATTGAGAGTGAAAAACTATATTTTTAATTACTGGAAGAGTTATAAGAAATATCTGTAACTCGTACAACTGGCCACGACTCGGTCTGCATGCTGTGCACCAAAATTATTTTTTTTTTCATTAATACATTCTTGTAAGTAAGCGACAACACCAAAGATATGAATTTTTAAAGATTTTTAACTGTAAATTTATTAATTAAGTATGTTTAAGGACCCCCTTTTATATTTTCTCACCATTTTTCCAAAAAAATTGAAAATGGTTTCTTAGTGTATTTATGTCAACTTTACAAACAAAATAATTACTAATTACTTAAACTGCAAAAAAATCACTTAAAATTTTGTTTTTAAATACAAATTATTCTCTTAGCCAAATCATTAAAAAAAAACTATGAATACAATTTTTCTTGTGTAAAATTTTACAATTTTTTTTTTTGTATCTTCGGGTAAACACATGTATATTTTAAGGCAATTTCGTCTTCAGTTAACAGCCATGGCTATTTATATAACTTTAAATGCAAGTGTTCATATGGTATGTTTTGCATTGTTGTAATTAGCTAAAAGTTTGTATTTACGGCAGGAGAGAAATTTTTTCTTTGAAGGTTTTTTAAATAATAAGTCAAAAAGTTGTTGGCGCTGGTATGATTGAGAGTTTTTTCTTTTTTGTTTACAAAACTTTGTTGGTCATTTCATTGGCGAAGGCATTGGACATTATTCACTATCTTAAGCCATCTATGCAAAATCATATGTCTTGTTAGCCCAGTGAATTTAAAGTACTCCAGCTTTGTTTATCCTTCTTGTTTTGTACTAAAAATGTTACATTTTTCTAATTTTTATTTTTTTCATATAATATAAAATTTATAAATTTATTAATGAATTTTATTCTGGCTTAAAGTTCTTATATATTTGAAAGTGTGATATGTTGAGATATGAGTGTTATTATCTTATTTAAAAATTTAGTTTTACCATATGAAATTAGCCGAGTGTAATGCATTTTCAAAACCAGCTACGATTTCATCGTCAGCACTCTTTTTCTTATCGGTACTACTGTTATTGAATGTAAATTTTATCTATTTCAGCTACAATATTGTAGGAATAGCAACTGGAACTTGCTCCCTCATATAATCAATGTTGAGGTGAGACAGAAATTAGTTTTTCACAACATATTACACTTTCAAAAATATAAGAACTTTAAGCCAGAATAAAATTCATTAATAAATTTATAATAAAAAAGTTCAATAAAAAATATAAAAATATGACAATTATAAAATTTATAGTAAAATTGTTTAAGATTTAACATAAAGGGGTCATTGAAAGTTAAATGGTTAAATAAATTGTTTTTGCATTAAAATAGTTTGAGCAAAAAATATATTTTTTATAAAAAAAAACTGTAATGCAAAATGTTATTAAAAATTGTATAACTATAAGTAACTGAACAATCATCGGCTGTGTAAAATCTTTAATACTATTTGCCAAAATGTGGGAATGCAACAAGAATGGTTATAAAGTAGTTTCGGATATTGTGGTATACTAGCTTTTCTCTGAAAGTAAAACCATAGTTATTATGGGATCAAGATAAGTTTATTGTTCACAGAGAATTAAGTCAGCATCGGCCTATAAGATTTTTGCAAGTCAATTAAGAAGAGTTTGAATAAGTTTCTATATCATTAAACTTTTAAGAAATAAAAAAACCCCCAAACAAGCAATATTTTTATTTCCGTAAATAAAAATTTTAATTTTTTTGTTTCAAATAAAAATACCAAAAATTTTCGTTTGGGACATTTATCAGAAAAGTTAAAAATTATCATATATTTCTCTAAGTAAACGAAGCAGCACAAGCAAAAAAAATTACCATGTCAGAGTCAGGCATCTGAAAACATTCTTCTTTTCGATCTATTGTTATATAAACATCTTAATTTATTTATACAAAATAAAAAACCATGAATATTTATTTCCAAATAAATAATTAATCATGATAAAAAATTAATAATCGCTTCTTTAATATTTTTAGTTATTACAATCTAAAATATTCTAACATTAACCTACAGGTTAGGCGAATGTGTAATACAACAGTTTGGGGCCCATACATAAACAATTTGTATTATATTTTAAATACATATGTATAACCTCTGTGACACTGTTACATATTACAAATAAACCTAATTTAAAACGTGGTGTTAAATGGTGTCTAGTGTTGACGCTAAAGTGACCTACCTAAATGATTGCTTTAAAGTTGTGCCATGAGCAGTAATGTTATTTTGTTAAAGTATAACTAAAAATATATAAATAAATAAGTAAGTAAATCGCTATACTTGACGTGAACGTTTCAAAAATTACATTAATTTGCAAACAATAATAAAACCATCTGCATCAGTTTTCAATTCTTAACGCACTGTTAACATTGGATTTTTCAATTGCAAAGCACTGATAGCGCGGTTTTTCCGTTTGCTTTATACAATTTGTATATGAAATGAGAATTTTGGTTGTTAATGATTTGATTTTCTATTCAACATTTCTAATTAAGATTATGGATTTCTTAATTAGAAGTTTATACATCTTATTAATGCATTTTGTTATAATTTCCAGTCTTTACAATTACATGTACTTATGTGGGTTTAATAGAATAATTTTATGGAGTTCAAATGTAAATTTGAAACATCATTAATCATAAAGACATAAAGCCACAGCATACACATACAAATACATACATACATATGTATGTATGTGTAATGGTTTTGAATTTTATTTTATTTATAGGATGAATATTGACATATTCTATTATAAATTCCACAAAAATCACGTTAAATACCTTTGATAACTGATTGTTTTACTTGCAGATACATACATACATATGTACATACATACATACAAACATATGTATATATTTTTCTTTTTATGCATTTTTTTATTATTGTTGACATTTTACCATATGTCATTATCACTTATTGTATTCACATAAATGTCATAAAAAAATATTTTTTCTCTTGTTTTTTATTTGAAAAATAATAAAAAAATAAGAATAAAATCTCATAAAAATAACCACATTGATATACTCAATGACCTGCGATAAAAAGTAGCACAATCAGGAGACGAACCATATATGTACATACATATGTTCATACATACATACATATGTACGTACATAAAAATATGCTTTTTTATTTATGATTTTTGGTCACGTTATTAAATAAATGCGTCGAGACATAAAATTTTGTTGCCGAATAATTTTATATGGCCATGTGTTATGTATGCATGTGTAGATGATTAAGCATATTACGATTATTTTATGAAATGTGACAATTTCAAAAGAGATGTTTTTTTATGCATCCACAAGGGGTAGAAAGGTCATGCGTTAGTACCAGACGCAGGTATTTAAATTGCCTAGGCTGTTTCAATGTAAACACCATATTCAAAGTTAATATATCACTAAAACGTATTTGGTCGGTCTCTAACACAAGTAAAAAAAATTAACAAACAGAAACTTTTATACATTGTTTATCTAAAAATATTGTAATTACAATAATATATATTTTTGATTTTAATTTTTAGATACTTTATTACTTTTTTCTTTGTTATTTATTTTAACTTAATGTGATAACAGCAATAATTTGTATGTTTATGTTAAAAATGTTTTAGTTTTGCGTAAATAGTGTCTACATCCATAATTTCTTTGCTTTATTTATGCGAACGAGTTCAGTTTAGATATTTTCTGATCATAGCCTAATATACACAAATATTAATACTAAAAGACCAAAAATTATTTGTCAAAAGAATTTCAAAAGTTAAAATAATGTTTGGCTTTAAAAATTTCCAGTTATTTTGCATAAAAAAATGTTGTTTTGCAATCAATATTCGAATATTTCAAAGGTACTAAATTGAACACAACTACTCAGAAATTAATGAGTTTTGCAAAATTAACTGGATCAAAAAAGTTGCCAAAACAAAATATCAAATACAAAATATTTGGCTGTTGCAAAAAAGAAGAAGTTGCTTTACATTGGCATAAGCCAATGGCGCATTGTGTAGTCTAAAAAAGTTCAGAACATCTATTGCGGTAGTAAGACGAGATGAATGTTAAACTCTACATTTTTTTTTATTTGTACTACGTGCATTTGTTTTATGCAATTATCAAAACGTAAATAGTTGTCTTAAAAGCTCCTTAACCGATTGTTTTAATTGTTGATGCTGTTTAAAGTAGTAGAATAATAATAATGTATATATTTAATGAATTGTTTAAAGTACTTTATCCACGACTAACAAAAAAATATGGGTATATTCATTTTGTCATTATGGTTGTATTTCATAAAAACTTTTCTTAATTAAAAAGCGTTAATTTAAGCTTACATTTAGTTTAAAATAGAAAAGTTATTCATCATAGTGCTTTCTATTGGCATCGACCAGAGAGATGTTAGTGTCTTAGTGCAAAGACGTAGGATCGTATGGCAAACTAGTCCCAATCTAGTTTTGTAGTCACAATCTTGATGAGTCGGCATTTTTAACAATATAAGAATTTCAAAAAAAAAAAAATAATTTATATTTCGTAATATAATTTACAAAATAAGCAACAATAAAAGAGTTTAAAGGAAATTTGTTTTTGCTGTTAATATAAATTCTCATACGAAATTTTCTTTTTAATTAATAAGAACAGCCAGTAAATTTATTTTAAATCTTGAGTAAATTTGGGAGCTGCCAAGTTTTTTTTTATATTTTTTTTAACAAGTAATAACAAATAAATTAGTCAGGTCCATCATAAAGTGGTAATCCTTTCATCTGTCTTTGAGTGTTTATGTATTCGTATATTTATAGATATTTTTTATTTGATACTTTGCAAATCATAAATTATTTTATATAATGTTTTGTTCATGTCTCGCAAGCAAATAAAATTTGTTTATATTAAAAACTGTTTGCAGAAAACATTATTGTCTTTTATACGATAATAAACAAATGCTAAAAAAAAAGCCACATACTAAAAATATTTTTATACACATTTTTATTTCCTAAAATTTTGTTTAAGAGGGTTTCATTGTCTATGAGATGAAATATTTTTTGTCTAGATATTATTTGTTTCTCTCTTTTTTTTTATTTGCATAAAGCTGATAATATACTCAAAGTAATATTTTGCTCTTAAAACTTTTTATTTTTATTAATTTCAGTTTATTTTTTTTCCCTTTTTTAAATACTTGAAAGTATTTCGAAACTTACTATTACCTTGTTTTTTACCTGTTTTTTTTAATTTTTGCCTCAAGTTTTTATTTGTTTACGAAGAAAATATTTATTTTGTTTTTAATATGTATTTGGCTCAAAGGCAAATTAATTTTTTTATATTGAAATTATTTAATTAATAGAATAAATTGAATTGCTTTTTAATTATGATAATGAACAGCAGCCTCAATATATTTGACTTGTTTGTGAATTTATAATGAATTTTACTGCTATACGGTAGTTAATTTGAATTTTTAATTATAAAACCATTTTTGACTTGTGTTTAGTTAAAACAAGTAGTATGGAAAATTAATATACTTGTAAAAAAAATTAATAATAAATATTTTGAATTTCTTATATACATACATAATAAACAGAACGTTTGTATTTCCACCACCAAAAAGTGTGTCACTATTAGTTTTTTAGCACATGGCGCTTTACATTTAATACTTATATTATGGATCCTGATAATTTTTAAAAACCACCAAGATAAGTCCGCTGTCTGTCAGTTGAGGGTATTAAAGAAACTAAGCAAGAAAACATGCGGGAAATATTGCGTTTGCTGTGGTAAAGAGGAGTTTTAAGCTGCTCAGTGTTTGTAGGTTTTTTTTTTTTGAAGTTGTTGTTTAATTTTAAAAGTCTAATTTTTTAAGTTTTTGGGATATAAAATATAATTTAAATCAGTTTTCCAGTACACAAAATTTGTATTTCCTAAAGGTTGTTGTAAAGTTGAAATTAGATTGTACTGCTAACTCCTGATCGGAACCTAAAACAGTTTTAATAGCAAACTGCGTTATATTAGAATAATATTCTTAAAAATGCTCAGTTTTTTATCATTTGATTATTTGGATTTTGGGCTTAAAAGTATATATTTTTTATATAATTATAAAGAAAAAACTTAATGCAAAACCTAGATGCCAAATCTAAATTACAAATATTAGTTTTTATTGCTTATGGCTTTGTTAAATAGATTGCGTTTGTAAATTTTTGTTCCTAGAAATAAAACATACTCTTCTTTATGACAACGGGAAATGTTTTGAAAGTACAGTGAACTCGCGATAATGTGAACTAATAAAAACCAAGTTCACATTATCAAATTGGTTCACTATTTCGATGTTAAAAATTTGTAACGCCATACGGTGTCTTTTTTTTTTTTT
>NDXZ01047368.1:620-13550 GCA_003055125.1 Paykullia maculata
TAGAAAAAAAAAAACAAAATCTTGTTAAAAAAAAACACAAATATTTTTTTGCAGCCATAAAGTCAAGCAGTAAATATATATTTTTTTATACCATTTTAATTTGCTTTAAAATGAAAAAGAACTAAAAATAAATATAAAAATAAATATACAATTTTATTACATTGATCAAACGTTGGCAAAATGAAATTTTCAGCAAATAAATGTGGGGTATTTTAAGCATATTAATAAATATAATCATGGGAAATTGTAAATACATTTTTGTACACAGTATTGCTGTGTATTTTTTTAATCTTTATATGTCAAAAAAATAAAAAAATTATAAATATACCCAGCTTTTAACTGCGAAAATGTTAAACATTAAATTTGTTTTCTTTGTTTTTCTTGGCAATATGTTACAAAATTTATTTAAAGGGTTTTCAAAAGTTTACTTCAGATAAAAATAATGACGAGAACTAATTTTGCCTTAGATATTAATTTTTTCATTTAATCATTTATGTACATATATGTATATACATACATATAATGGCATGTAAGTTGAATGGTCTCCATTGCTTTGCTTATTTGCTTAAGTTACATGTTATTGGCCGAAGCAAAAAAAAAAAAGACCAGAGGAGAGAATATGGATAATGTAATCTTACTTCTAAAAAAGAAGCTCGGGCAGGAATGTATTAATATCAACTTGGTTATTCGGAGGAACAAGAGTAAGGCCACTTCAATGATTATTTTTAATCAATTCGGGTTGCTGTATTTAAATATTTTTACAAAACTTCTATGAGCAAAAAAAATATATATTTATTCCAACAAAAGTAAACTCTAGTAAAAGTTTACTTCCAAACACTCTTTACTTTATTAATCACACTGAGCTGACACTAAGCTTGTTGCCTGGTCAAGAAGGCTATAAAGGCAATAACTGCCCGACTTTTTGGTAAACAGTGAAGGTCAACGTATGCTTGTGAAAACAGTAGCGTTCTTTGGCCTCTCGAAGATCAGCTCAGGGGTTTAAAGATGATTTTTTCGTAATAAGGATACTTACTGCTTTTGGTCTCCTGCACTCTAAACGAGTATATCCTTAACGGTATTGACGCTTTACAAGATCGATCTTAGAATATTCATGAATTGTTTTACCGGACATTGAAGCCAAATTTCTTTTTGGTAACACTGAGATCAAACAGTGGAGGTTCTCTGAATTAAATAAAAAGACATCGGAACATGTACTTTATGACTGGCCGGCTCTTACAGCTTGCAGAAAAAAGCTCCATGGATGACCTCAAATGACCCTGATTGACTTCAACAAAAGTCTGAATCTTTTTAGCCCGAAGCCACACAAAAAATTTCGTTGATCAAAGATACGATTATTTTCAATTTCTCGCAAGTAATCTCTAAACACATCTTGCTCTAAGCTTTGGCTACACATAGGTTTCCTTTTTTCACATATTTATGTGTGTGTATACATATATAAAGGAAAAAATATATTAACGCAACTATTGCTGAACACTTTCATCAAGTGTTATTTTACTTCCTATACCTCTCCATACAATCATCAAAAAACTACAAAACTAACTCTATTAAAACGGTTCACTTCATTTATTGTTTTGCATTGAAATGTTTTTACAAAGAGCTGCGGGGAATCGATGTCAGATGATCGTCATACACACCATTCAACAACACTGGCGTATTATTGAAAACAAACATAAATAAAAATGTACAATTACACACACACACACATAAATAAATGATTGTACACAAGGCACAAATACATGTGAAACAACAACAACAACATCAATAACGACGAGCATTAAAACAAAACACAGGAGAAACTGGAATATTAAAAAAAAGAAGAAAAATACTGAAGTAATATATTTTTGATTTATGCGTTTGCATTTTATTGGCAATGTAAACATGAACGTAGAACATGTGTTAAACACAGAAAGGCGCACTCACACTTAAACATACATACATGCAATATGTTACACACATATGTATATTGACAGACGACTCTTATTGCCAAACAATGGTTGCAAAATAATCCGACATTCAGTCATTCATCAGGTAAAAATAAAAGCCACTGGAAATATGTATTCACTTTGGACCAACTGACAGTCTGGTCAGTTAGTCACTAACTCTCTGTGTGAGTGAGTGATGACAGTAGCAATTGATTTAATATTGTTTGCTATTGATTTTGAATGGAAAATTTTGAATTGTAAAGTTTGAAATTGAGTTTTAATTAATAAAAGAGCGATTCCCAATAAATTTTTAGTAGAAATATTTTTACTTTTGATCAACTTTTATTATATGCGAAGTTTAATAAACAAATTTTAATTTCGAACTAAAAAGAAAGTAAAAAAATTTAAATTGCAAACATATGTTAATTGAGAGTTGAGATGTTTCAAAGGAGGTGTTGTATTTTGGTTTAATTTTTATTAAAACAGTTCCTGCAGTATTAGTTATGGGAAAGACTTACAAAAGCTGCCATTTGCACTATAGTATTGATTGATTAATAGATTGTACTTGTAGAATTAATTTTTTTGAATTCCCTTTAAGAAAAAATCTTAATATTTTTCGTTTTTAATAGATCTTAGAGAACTGTTTAATTTAGAATATTTTTTTATTATAAATGAAAAAATCTATGAAAAAAACAATAGAACTTTTTTTCAAATATTTTTATTTTAATCTATTTTTTTTTCTTCGATAGTAAATTCTACTTTCTAACAAAGTTTTGTTTTAAATTTAAAACATAAAATGTTGCAAAAACTTCAAAAATGTTTGGAAAAATCTAATTTAAAAGGCCATTTCTAATCTGGATTTAAAGCATAAAACTATTTATTCAAAACTTCTCTACAAAGACTGCACTATAATTATTTCAGACAACACATACATACAAGAGCATTTTAGGTTATATATTTATGTGTGTGTGAGTGGATATGCTTGGATCTGAAAATTTACACTAGTTTGCAATGGTGTTTGTAGGTAAATTTGTTTTTATAAATGGGTTGCCAAAGTTGGAGTTCGTAAACTGTACGTTTAGCATAAAAATGTGAAATGCTTAATTTAAAAAACACTTTTTTTTGTTGTAGTAGTTCCTTTCCTTTCCTTCCCTTCCCATCTCTTCTCACTCACAGATTCATAAATAAACAGCATCAAAGTCTGTGAACCGTAAAGCCACAAGAAAACATAAGGAAAATACAAAAATAAAAAATGAAGACGAAGAAGAGAAAAAAACGATAACGAAAATAAATTCAAGGAAATTACTCACAGAACATACACTTACTCATACTTAAACTTTTACGCACACACACACATGTTTAAATACATATATGAACACTCCTACTCCTATTACTTGAAGATTACTTGTGGTAATTTTGCCTCAATATATACATATATAGCAATGCATACATACATACATATGCAAATAACAACAACAACTACAGTCATATACGCGCATACAAACATTTTTTAAACGATAAAGTAAACTGAATAATAAATTCATTTGATGAAAAACACCAACTGAAATTGGGCAAAAATGAAAAATATTAAGAAAAAAACACAGACACACACTGATACAGCAAATAGAAAACATTTTGTGAATAAATTGGTATGTTGTTGTTGACTGTGGCAGCGGCAAGCGGCAGTAAAAATGGTGTTGATGATGGCATATGCTGTGGGTGAGTCTTCAATCTTTTATTTCTTGCCATTTAGCTTTCCCTCTTGATACCGCTTGCCCGGCAGTGAGATTCAATAATGTAAAAAAAAATTAAAATAGAGCTTGAATACGGACGGACGGACGGAATAGCTGTCTGACAATGACTGATAAGCACCGCATTAAATTGATATAAAGTCATAACTCAACATCAGTTTCGCTAGCAAAGACACTGAAAACTCTCTATACAACTCACGACTAAAACGCAAACCTTTTACCATTAATGCACCCTTCTCATACACACACACACACAAACACTCACATATTAACACTAACTATATATTCGTTGTGTTGTAGCTAGGAAATCATCATTTGTGTTTGTGTAAGCGTTTGCTTTTCTGCTATTGCTTATGCAATTTTGCCATCTGTTATGTGTTGGAATCGTAATGGCAGTGCTTTTAGTTCTTAAGCTAAAAGGAATTTCATTTGAGCTTGACTCCGCTTAACTTCTTTCATTATTTCATTGTGGCTGACATGTAACTAAGCTTTCAGCTTCGGTGTTATCGACCGGCAATCATTCTTTAATTTTTAACTTTATTTTTATTTTGTTTTTTGTATGTTTCATGTTTTATGCTTTTCTTTCGCTAAAACAGTTTTGTTTTTGTGCTAGAGAAATTGGGAACAAACAGTGGAAAACATAAAGTAGCGATTTTACAGAAACTCATGTTTGTTGTATATATTACAGTTTTGTTTGTGTATTTGTGTATTAATGCATTGGTGGTAGTAATGGTAGAATAGAAATTGAACTAAATTGTCACTTTTTACTTTGGCGTTGCAATAATTGGAACTTCATTAAGGAACAGTCCTGCAAACATTATATTCTTAGAGTAACAATAGAACGTTTTTGTTGTTCAAATAAGACCTTTTGATTTAACCATCAACAACTATTTCTTAAGTTGTGTCTACAAAATGTTTATAAAATCGCTTTGTAGCGTGATGTTACAAACTCATATATATATTTAATTATACTTGGTTAACTTTTTAGTAAATACAAATGCCTTGTAATTCTCATTTAGTTAATGTACTACCTTACTTAAGTAATTATCTTTTGCAAACAAATGGGAAGTCGAAATTGCCGTTCGTGAATACTTCTGCATGAACCAAGTATCGCTCGAATCTAACGCAATACCTGCTCTAGTAGTAGAGCTCATGAATTCCTTTTACATTCGTATTTTATATTTACTGAATGTAAGAGCTTTTTACACTCGTATACCGTATTTAAAATTACCGATGCTGAGAGCTCCCGAATTCCTCTTGACTTTTCGTTTTTTTTTTTGCAGATCTTTGAAATCCTCTTCAGGTCATATTATGTGACACCGTGTTTGGGTAACTCAGGGATAAATCCGGTGTTTGTCTGTATGACATCTGCACCAGCTACTATCGATCATCCTCTCACCGCCCCGCTATCTGAATCAATTTAGATTGTAGAATTAAGTACTTACTAAGTAGTCTTAGAATTCGTAAATAATGCTTTGTTCTGTATACTGTATTGAAACACAATTCAAATTCATGGTGTTTTGTTTCAAAGTTCGCAAAGCAAAGTTGAACTGACCCTGAACAGACTAAGTCATACCCCAGCTGGAAAGTAAAACTGCGTTACAACTTGTTGACTTATTTGCGTTTGAATTGATTTCGTTCTTAAGGTTTACGGGTGGTATAAGCAATTTAATTTAATTTAATTTTTTAATAAGTACACGACTGCCGCAAGCTTAGAGGAAACGGTGTTGGCTGTGATAACCAGGGGCCTAATTCTGACATTCGATAGCGATCGAAATTTAACAATTCCAATTGGAATTCCTACATCTAAAGCAAGGAAAACTCGTACGTTCGAGTTTAACTCGAATTCTATCGAATGCCAGAATAGGCCCCTGAATTGTTAACATGCTAGAAATACTGGGACATGCATTTTAGTATTAAAAATTTAATATGCAAATAATTTTGTTTTAAAACTAATTTTCCAGTAGACACGAAGGTTGAATTTTAAATTTAGAATGATTCGATATCACAACTGTTCTCTGTAGATGATTTAAAAATAATCATATTCTCAGTAAATAGGGCTGAATCACTTGATTTGATTTTTAATCAAATAAAAAGCTACCATTTGTGTTATATTGTGTATAAAATAATTTTTTGTGTAAAAAAAAAATGGGTAAATTTGTGTAGACAAAGAATTTATGTGTAATTTTTTGTAAAAACATGCATATTTTTTGAAAAAATTTTATTGTCAGTAGAAATAAATTTTTGTTAAGAAAACCTACTTTGCGTTAAAATTCAGTTTTTGTAGAAAATCCATGTTTTTGCTATAAACAAAATTTTGTGTAAATTAATTGATATTCCAATTGTGATTTTTTAAAAAAAAGATAAGTTCAGGCATTTAGTTTTTACGTTTAGGTCCAAATATCTAACGAATATTTCAACACTGCCGGTCGTATGTTTGTATACTTAAGTATTCTCAATGTTTATTAGTGTTTGCGTGTAAATGTTTTTTTATACATAAATTTACGTTTTAATGTTTGTTCATGTGCCAAAATAAGAAACAAGCAACGAAAAAATTCACTCGAGGGTTAATTGAACATTATGCGGTTTTAAATTGAATACATTATGTGTAAAATTATTTAACAATTTCAAATATATAAACTAAATATTTTATGGTCAATTTCGAATTAGTTGGAAAATTTATAAACAATTTTATATCAGGCATCATCCAATATGGAATTGGTAAAATTAAATTTTAAGTAAATTTAATATAAAATATTTATTTTAAATTGATTTAAGTCTAGTTGATGCAATGGGCTAAAAATGTTTTTTAACGATAACAATTTGGATAGATTTGTTACCTTTCTTTGTATATAATCATTTCATATAAAATAGTTTTAGGGCGTGTTTGAAAAGGATCAATAGTTACTCTTAAATAAATGGTTGCTTAAATGAATATCCTTGTAAGCTGACTTTTATGCATCCTTTTTGTTCGCTTCTTATCAAATGTGCCACGTTTTTCCATCATCTTTTTGAACTTTTCTCAATTCATTTCGATAAACATTTGTACACAAACACATACATACATACTTAAATATAGAATTGATTTTTCTTTGTATGAATTCCCATAGTTGCTGTTGTTATTATTATTATTATTGTTGTTGTTTTTACTTAAATCTACACACATAAATACATATAAACATCAACATATACATTTTCTTTGCCCAAGTTGTTTTGTTTGGTCTAAAAAGCTTTTTACTTCTACTTTTTTTCTGACTACGGCAACGTTAAAAAGAAAACGTTGAATTTATTTTTCTTCAACAAAGTGCATTTAAATGCGTTTTGCTCTCTTCTTGTGACTTCTACTTGATACTGCTGCTGCAATTTTTGGTAAAAGCAAAAATAAAAAACCAACTACAAGCAAAGTTTAATATAAGAAATGATTTTGAAATGAAAATGGTTTTTCAAATAAATATGTTTGGTTTTTCTATATTTTTGTGATATTTCACATCTTTTTATATGGTTCACATATGTATGTACATATGGTTGTGTGTGGCTAAATTCTTTTCTATGAGTTTGTAGGTAAGTATGTACTTACACTTATATTTGAATCTGTAAAAAATAAATAGAAAGAGATTGTGTGTAGGAGAGAGAGAGAGAGAGGGGGGAAATACACAAAAAGTCGTAACATTTTGTTACGATTTTAACATAACAATACATGTGAAAAAGTAGATTTTTTTACAACAACAACAATAACAAGAACAACGTCTTTTTATTTTTATTTTATAGTTTTTATTTATGTTTATATAAATTTTTTGTCGTTTTTGTTTTTGTATTTTATATGAATGTATGTACGAATGTATATATTTACTATATAATGAAATGTTTATAGTATTTACTACAAAATAAAAGCATAACATTTTATCGTATCGTATTGTATGTTTTCTATGTTTGTGTGTCAGTTAATGTTTATATTTATATTAGAGCGTTTTATAAACGGCTTTTTTATTTAAGTTAAAATTGAAATATCCAACTCTTAAATGTATTGCATTATAGCAGGGTGGATGTTTCTTACGCTGCAGGATACCAAATTTTAAAGCTGCCGATAACCATGTAAAAAATACAAGAAATTTTCAACATTTGCTTTAAAAGCACAAGTTTGTTTAAAATAAAATTATATTCATTTGAAAGGAAAAAAATATATATCCTTAATCCTTAAATATTTATCATATTAACGGAATTCCTTTTTAAATTACTTGTAAACATATTTCCAACACCCTATGTTCCTCGTGAACATCATATTTAAGTACTTACTAGTTATACCAAAATTATATTAGTTATACTAAAGTATAAGTAGTGTACATATTTAAATAATAAAGGACATATATATATATTTCCTAAAGTCATTTCTTTCTTTTAGAATAAAAGAAAATGTCGCGAAATTAAATAATGTTATGGAGGAAATTATTAATACGTTTTTCTTTGAAACAAACTGATTTCTTGTTTTAAATAAGTTTTCATTTTAAAAATTTAATTGTGTAGACAAGTATATTTTAGTATATAAATAATTTTTTCTGTACATAACAGTTTGTAAACATTTTTAAAAAATATTTTTTTTTAAATAACTTTTTGTGTATGCTGTGACTTAGTTTTCAAATAAAATTTAAATTTTTTTGTTCGAAATAATTTTTTAATGAAATTTTAATTAAAAAAATTGTTTGATTAATAAAATAAGATTAATAAAAGGCTATTTAAAGGAGATATTAAATAAATAACATTTGTGTAAAATATAAAGTATGTTCGTGTAAACAGTTTGATATGTTTTGTGAATAAATAAGTTTTTGTGTATCAGACTTAAGGTTGTGTAAAAACAAATTTGTTTGTATTTATAATAATCATTTTTTTTTGGAAAATATATTTTGTATATAAAAATATGTATAAGTTTTTATGAAAGAAACAAGCTTTTTAACATTTTGTAATAAAAAAAACAATCCTTTTAAGTAAAAATAATTTTTATTCTAAGGAAAACAAGCTTTAGCATAATTTTGAAGCTGTTTGTAACTTATAAGCTTTTGTGAAAAATATGTTGTTTTTTTAATTAAAAAAAGAAAGAAACAATTATTAGTTTTGTTGAAAAAAAATTTCACAAAAGGGTTTTTAATAGGAAAATAAGATTACCCGGAAATAGTTTCTGTCACTTAATAAGTTTCGAACTCATAAAAGCAATTTTTCTTACAAAAGCTAAAATAAACGTTTCATTTAAACTAAATTGTATCTGCCTTTTTCTGGGGTATAATTAAAAACTAGTTTTATAAGAAGTGATATTTAAGTCAAGTGAATTGGTTGAACTAAATAAATTAAGTAATCGGCTAATAGTTAATAGTTAATCGATACAAAAGGACAAAAACATATTTAACTTCTAAACATATAAACCTAATAATTAAAAGTCTTTCCACTAATTTAAGCATTTATTTATAGATTGTTTGTTTTGTAACACACAAATTTCCTTAATCCATTAGAAGGAAATATCGAAAGCAAAAGGAAAACTTCAATAGCATCTGGATGGGAAACAAGAGAATTTGAAACCCAAAATTCTCTTACAAACACACACACACAAACGCCATTATGCGTAAGCAACTGACAAAACAAACGTTAATTTAAACCTCTAATATAGACAATATTTGGTAAGATGTTTTTCCCATTTGTTAAAAAAATGTTAAAATATAGATTAAATTATAAATACATATGAGCACGTACATATGTATGTATGTATAGATGTACTTTATGTGTATCTTGTGTGAAGTGTTTCCTTCTCCTTAAACAAACACACTCAATTTGTATTTGTCACTTTAGCCGGGGTTAAGGAAGACGGTGACGATGACTTCAACGGAAACACGATGCTATGTGCTGGCATTTATTAATGGCCAACAGTATACAGATTGACAAAGTGATTAATCATTATTTAAGATACTGTTGACATGATTTCATTCAATTCGATCCTCTTCAAACGATCCGAATTTATTTTAATTTGATTTATTACCTAGACATTCAATATATGTATATATACATACATATATATCAGATGTTTGTTTGCCCACTCATGCAGTTATTCTTTCATTCATTCATTTTCTTGCAAGTAAGATGTAGCAAATAACAAAGAGACTTTTTAGTTTTTATTACGGTCGAAACAAAACTGCTTTTTAATTTCTGATTGAGAGATTGGCAAACAAAACGCTTGTTAAATATTTGTTTATAGCTTTTGTTTTTGTTATTGTGACAACTTTGGCCAATTGTTTGATAAATATTTGTTACTGTGTTTATCCAATAAAATAAAATAACAAAAACTTTTAAGCAAATCTATATGCTGTAAAGCAGCGGTTCTCACTGCTTTTGGCAATATGGCGCCTTAGGTTAAGAAAATTTTGGGATGAAGTTAAAATTATTAAATATGATAAAACGGGTTAGTTTTTTTTAAGTTTATGTTAAACTTTAAAATTTTATGAAATTTTAAATAAATATTCGAATTTCCAAAGCTCTTTCAAAGCAAATACTTATTATCTTAAAACATTTTTTTATTATAAAAACTTTAATTTTCGACATTTGAAAATTGTTAAAATATTTAAGGAAACAAAAATTTTTCTTAATTTTCGTTATTTTCAGGATTAAAATATAGTTTTGCACTATTAGAAATTCTTCGAACTTAATTTCGAAATTTCGAACATAGAAAATTATACAACCCTTTTTACTCTTATTTAAAAATATATATAAAAATTTAAGTTTAATAAATTTTTATTAAATATTTTAATGTTCGAAATTCGAAAACTTTTAAAATTTTAATGATTTCTACCAAATTATTAGCTAATATTAGGAGTTGTGCAAAAGTGTAATTATTTTGTTTAGTTCTTAAACATTAGAAAAGAAGCAATATTCAAATTATTTTTAGTTTTTTTTTAAATCTGTAAAATTATTTCGAATATGTGTTAAAGAGTCGAGCTATTTTTTGTTAGAATTTAAAAAAAAATTGCAGAAATTGATAATTATGCTTTGAACATTGCAACAATTATAATACAAAAGTCCTTTAGTCCTCTTACAAGCATTTAAGAACCAATGGTTTTAGTATTTCCTTATTGTCATCATTGTTATCGATAAGACAAATTGGAAAAGTGCAGAATTGTTTGGAAACAAAAGATGGCAACTATTGTATTGTACGTTATCCATTTAAACTATAATCAATGTGGTGGTAAATTTATTTTAAATCTAAAACAGTTACAATTGATGACAATTTGGCTACAAATTTGTTTTTTTTTTCTTTTTGTTATTCCACTTCTTAGAAAAATCAGTTCTATACTCCCTCCCCCCACACTAGACTGTTTCTAGTTCAAGTTGACACGCCGCTCAACAATGCCACAATTCATACAATTCCAATATATTTTGTCACTTTGCTTGAAGTAGAGTACGTGTTTCTCATTTACAAAAGATAAAAACGACATCATTTAAATATGTATATCTGGTATGTTGTTGTTGTTGTTGTTGTTTCTTCTGCTTAACCAGAAGACGGATACTGAATGCTTCCTTTGGGAAATACTTCATTATCATCAAAGTTCTATACAAAGTATCAATGCTGCTTCTGCTGTTGTTGTTTTTACTGTTTAAGTTTTTTTTCTTTTTTTTTTTTTGCATTAAATCTGGTTGTTTCTTTGGTGTTGGCAATAAAGGACTTTAAAGAAAATGATTTTGACGGCAACATGCTGACTTTGGCTTAAGATTTACACTTGAAAAAAGTAAAGTTTTTCAAATCAGACGGATGAGCATTTGAAGTGTATAATGAGGGAATAAAAAAAAGTACATGCACAAACACACACGCAACATAACAAACAAACAAACAAACAATAAAGAAGTGTATATGTATTTGTGTTTGTCTGTGTGTGTTGGTTAAATAAACAAGAAAAAATAAATTTAACAAAATAATGTCAATTGTCAATTTGATAAGAAATGAAATAAAAGTAAACATCCGTCGATTTATTTTAAGGGATGCCAACAGCAATACAATGCCCTCATTGCCGTTTTTGGTGTTTCCTAGCACTTTTGCCAGCATTAAAAATATTTAGGGATAAGTTAAAGCGACACGCATTTACCGCGGAATTCTAATAAACGCTCTGGCACCCAATCCCACTTTAAGTTGATGTGCAATGAATAAAACAAATAGAAACAAAGACATACTCTTTGCCAAACACATACATACATATACGTATGTATGTACAGATGTCTGTATGTATGTTCTTTATATGGATTTGCATAAGATTGAATATATATGTATGCATGTATTTGCAAATGTATGTATATTATTCATTACCAGGCCTGTCAGCGACATCATGAAATTCACCGTAGAGTAATAAAAAAACGGGACTAAAACAGAAACATAAAGACACATAAACAGCGAGGCATAGTTGTGTGACTTACTCCTCTTTTGTATGGCGCCACAAATATACCAAAATTTAAAAAAAGAAAAAAATATACAGACGTTAAAAACGTATAAAAAAAAGTACGTGGCTTGGCGGCCTGGTTGGTTGACTTTGAGTGGATTTAGTGCAACTGAAATTGCCGGCATTAAAAATAAATGGATGTTTTATTATGTTGCTGCTTTGTTTTATGTCGCTTCATTTTATACAATATTTTTTCTCTCTCTAGGATTTGCATACAGTTTTACCGTATCTTTCGTTTAAAATACATAAATTTATAAGCATACAAACACACACACACACTTACTCTGATAAACAAATATACATACATACATACATACAAACATACACATATTTGGTATAAACATTAAAGTTAGTGTTTGCTCGATATATATTAATGTCGACAGAAACACGCACATACGCACATGCATTTTGTATTTAAACATTAACAGTTAGTTGTCTATAAATGTGTGCATCCCAAAATGCTCCTGAATTTGTTATTATAAGTCAATTCAAACTACAAAATCAAAAATTAGGTTTGTTGGGAAAATATTAAAATACAATTTTTACAAATAGATAAATATTAGAAATTATTTTAAGTTAAACGATTTATATAATATTTTTTATAAAATCAAGAAAAAAAAATGAAAATTATTCTATGATTAGAAAATTTATAAAAGACTTGCTAAAAAGCTAAATATTGTTGCAAAATACTTTTAAAGGAAAAAGTCAAAAAATTTTTATTTGAATAGTAAAATTAAGGAAAACTAGTAAGAGCGTTATATTCGGCTATACCGA
>NDXZ01047386.1:0-11513 GCA_003055125.1 Paykullia maculata
AGTTTTAGATAGTAATACTAAACCAACATCTAATAATGTCTGTAAAAAGAGAAAAGGTAAAGAAATTGTTTAAGAGAAAAAAAATATTATCATTATGTGCATATTTCAATTTAAATATGTAAACAAATACTAAAAATAAAAAAAAAATTTATATAACCTTTAATAAATTAAAAAAATAATTAAAAATTTTTAATTTTTTTGGGAAGTGAATATAATCAGTTGATGAACTAAATGACTAAACAAAATATTTTTAATATGCCATTTTTAACTACTAGTCCGGTTGACATGGGGTTGAGGTTGGCACTAGCGTTTTATGAACGACAAAACTGAAATATTAGTTATATTTCACTTCTTAGCGTGTAAGATACCATACGCATGTTTACAATCTCCCTTTTTTGCTAGACTACACCTGTTAATTACCCCAAAAGTTGAAGGCCATATTATATATGTATCTATTGACATAAGGTAAGGGAGATGTGATTGCTAAAAAAAATCATTCGGCTTAGAAATGCAAAATATTAAACTTGGTTTGAAAATTGGGTTTCTTTCAGATCTTGAGATGATGAAAACTTTAAAGGATAAATAAAACTTTTTTTAATAAAGAAAAATTAAAAGAAATATGAAACAAAATATTTATAAGTTTTTTTTTCAAGGAATTCTTTGTAAATAAATGTATGTATGAATGTATGTAGATATAAATTTAAGAAAACATGCAGGTCTGTGCCTCAATTGGGAACTTCAAAAAAATATGTCAACCACCAAGAGAATAGACGGACGCCGTTTAATTGAATTCGCTTTCTGAGGATTCGGAAAAACACACTTAATTGGGTCGCAGACGGATGTAATAGAAATTATTAACGTAATGGCAAACGTACATATACTTATATACACATGCCACCCGTGTTAAAGGGTGTTCAAGGATTTGAATAAGCATACGAATAATTTCTTTCTTTAACTTTGTAAGCAAATTTTCTATTTATAGAAATTAAAAAAACAATATTTTTTTCAAAGAAATTTTAGGAAATATTTATTTTGTATATCTAAAAACTTCTAAAAACCAGTTTTTAATATGTATACATTCATTGTGTCTTAGCGATTCCATGTACTGAAAAAGATTATTGTGCGGGTTACTTAAAGGTAAACATTCAGCGACTATATAGTGAAGCGCTTATTTGATATTAGGCCTGATTGTGTGCTTTGTTTGAAAGCTTAAAAGCAAGAGCAAAATTCACAAAATTTTTTGGGTAAAATTCCTCTTGATAAAAAAATTAGTTAAGGAATCGAAAGTGGTATACGTATTTAAAATGATCTAAAATTGAAAAAGAAGTCAAATTTTAAAAAAATCACTATACGATCACTATAATTTAATTGGTTATGAAACTTTTAATTTGCAAACATCATCACAAACACATAATAAGAAAAGTGTAGGGTACAAAGAATGCAAAAATGCATAAATGCAATAAACTCTTTGGTGTATTTTTGTATTTGCACCCAAAACTTAAAAAAATTGTTTTTATACCCTTCACAACAGGTGGCAAGGGTATTCATAGCATTTTCATTCCGTTTGTAATTTCTACATTATTCATTTGCAACCCCATAAAGTATATACATATATTCTGTATCTTTATAAATATGGAAGTCGATTTAGGGCATATAATTTTTGTAACTATAATAAATACAATTTTACAACTTTTGTGCAATTTTTAAAATTAGATTTTTGTATGTTTCTAAACGAATTCTAAAACTATACATTTTCATATATATGTATATATGTATGTACATTGTTACCTAATAAATAAATCATCAACAAATATTTTTTTATCTTTCTTTTATATTTATATGGGGTCGCCAGGAAACTTGCATCATAGAATGCAAAAAGTTTATGAAGCCCTGCTTTAGAGTTTTATACATAGCTAACCTTGTGCGTGACTACTTAGCATTTTATGGCATTCAAATTGGCTTAAGTTTTTGCATTCCAGCCGCTGTCAACAAATCATTGATATCGTTATAATTATAAATTGTATTTAATCAAATATTAATTACAATGCTCTTTTTCGACAGCATATATTAATTAAAACAGATTGTTACACAAAAAGTATTTAAGGCAAAATACGGCTGCACAACGCAAGATGTCGCACGATGTAACACTCCACTTAAGCAAACATAATGCACATTTGTATTGAAATATGAGAAGTAATAACATGTCAATAATCTAAGTTTGGCTTTGACCTATTTATCGATATGTTATTCGAATATAAAAATTGTTGAACAATATACAAACATATATGTAATAATAAACTACTGTATGTATATTAAGTAGATGTTTGAATTTTTAAAATACACTCATATTTATATGCATACATAAATATAAGTACATATGCTTGTATGGACTTATGTACATTAATTGGCAACGTACAGTAAGTACCCAGCGAAAACTTGCATTGCTTTGTAATGAGGTAAAATTAAAAAAGTACAGTAGTTGCACTACTTACCTTTTTGGCATTTTAACCCATTACTTTAACACAGCGATGTCATTGGAGGCAAGTACTTACCTCGCCCGCTTACAAATAGGGACTTAAATAAGTCATTACCACCCTCACTTACAAGTTCACAAAAAATTGTTATGTTTAATTTGCAGACACCTTTTAATAAATCCTCCCTCTTAACGATTTAAAAAAAAATTAAAAGAAAAATGTAAATTTATTTGTATGCACCTAATGGAGAAAATTGCAAGCATTTGTTTATTCGTTTTTAATTAAATACTTTTTTTATTACTTTTAATTTATTTTTTATTAATACAAATTCATAAGAAAAAAATATTTTAACTTGTTCGAATTACAATAACAAATGTCAAATTTCATTAATTAATAGACAACATCATCACTTTAATAGCAACAATTCGTTCATTGTAATATTATATTTATATAAATTTTTAACAACCCACTTGTCCAATTTCTCTACCGTTTCCGGAGATAATTCTTTTTTATAGACATTCACTTGACCCTTACGCACAAAACTGAAAACATATTAAAATATATTTTTTTAAAAAGTTTATACATAAAATATCATTAAAATTATTGTTCTATAATTTGAATTTTCTATATTTTTAACTTACTTTTGGGGCTCGTAGGGTAAACCCACTTTCTTTCTAATTTGTTCAAACTCCCAAATGTGATTAGTTGTCGGATTATTTTTCATTTCTTCGAACGATAAATGTTTCAACATTCTCTGCATTGTTTCTTCCGTTATGGTTTTGTTTAAAAAGTTGCAGACCTCCGTAATGACTTGACGTAAATCAAGTTTCATACGTTCAAAACTTGTGTAATACAACCATGATTCATTCCGTAGATCAAAAAATTCAGTAAAATGTAAAAACGGTTCATGTAAAATTGGGCTATCAATTTGTTCGTTAATAAATTCATCGATCGTTTTACCCGTTGAAACACCAAGACTAAGCTTATGGTAGTATAAGGAGACGTAAGCGTCTTGTATGTTGCGCGCAACGTAAATGACCTTAAGTTGAAAAGATTAAAATAATAGTTTGGGGGTGGTAAATTTTACCTTCAAGATACATTTATATATATATATATGTACGTCTGTAAGTTACGAATCGTGTGAGTGTTACCTTAGGTTTTTTATCCCAAAGTTGTGCTGGCAGCAGAGGTAGGCACAAATGAGATTTTATAAGTCTGGGTCGGCTTAATTTCTCTATTGGCCTAAAAGCTGTGTCTTCATTGTCATTGACTAAATGATCAAATCTTAAAGAGAAATTTTATTTTTTTAAATACGGCATTTCGTAATGCATTATTTGTTTCTTTTTTTATTTGTATAGAATTAAAAATAACTTTTCGAATTTTCAATATTTAAAGTGTATAAAATGCTGCAAAAAATGTTTTAAAGTTTAAATTGCACCACTTTGTAATACTCCTTTGTATTTTAATAGGATTTTCGTCACTGCGTAAATACTACTTGTGCTGTGTTGCGAAGTATAATTTAAAAACAAAAACTAAAAGTTTAGTAACAGTAACTTAAAGCAAGCAAAGCAAGTGTAGTAGAACATAGACAAAAGCGCAAGCAATAACATATTACAAAAAAAAACCTATAAAAAACGTCATATACAAGAAAAATCATTGAACTTAAAAATTGTTAAAATACAAAAAAGAGATAAGCAGTACAAAGTGGTTCTTTTGTTTTACTTCGATCTGGTTCTACCTCAGTTCTGTTATGTTTTACACTTTTTTTTTAAATTAATTTTAAAATAAAATAGAAAAAGTGAGACACTAATTTAAATGAAATGTAATGGCACATTTTTTACAAAAAAATATTTCAGTACGTGTAGTTACAATATAATTTATTATAATATTGACAATTTCTGATCTAAACTTTATGACAGTAACAAAGTTTAAGTTAAACTAAAAAACTTAAACACATTAAAATTAAAGAAATTTGTTTGTTGATTTCCTGAATAAAGTTTTGAATTTTTTTTGGATTTGTAAGAATTTAATTTATAAAACATCTTTAAATTTTTTTAAGAAACTGATGATCTGATATAAGAATCAATGAAGTGCAGCATTTAGACAGAAATCTAAAGCTCAACAATAAACTTAAAAATGTTAAACATTTTGAAGTCCAAGCGACAAATAAATAAAACTTTGTTATTAAAACTAAAATTAAATAGTTTTGTTGTTAGTTTCTTCATTGTCACAAAGATTGAAAATAAAGTTATTAATGTCTAATTTTTAAAACGTTTTTTTTTACCTAAAAATTATTAAACAATTTTTTTAAAACGAATATTTTCACTCACTCCAAAAATGGTGTTCTCAATTCTAAATCAATTTTTAATGCCGTCTCAAAGTCAAAATCGTTCATAACCAACCAAACCAATTCTTGCATCCATGTAGTGCCACATTTGGGCAAAGTCACTATCCAAACATCGTCATCAAACACCTCAAGTTCATGAACTCGCCCAAGAAAATCCAAACTTTCGGAACTATAGTGTATAACACGTTTTGACCAATCTTTATCTATGAGATTTGTCGGATAACGTTGAGGTTTTACTTCAGTCAATTTATACATGATTTATTTGTACGTAAAATAAAAATATTTCTTATCAGACCGCAAGCACAAAATTGGATGGAGAGTGAATGAACGGCGATTGAGTACTGAATTAAAAGAACAAGTTGAAAAGTATTTAAGGTCTCAAAAAAAACATAATAATAATAATACAGCGTTCCCTGTTTATGGAATTTATCTTCAAATTAGGGAGGTTTTTATTATTTGAGACACAAAATGTCATGTTGGGAAGCCGGCACTTGCTTGTGTATAATATATTATTGCTATCACTTATAGTTGTTTTTTTTTTTGATTGCTTAAACCCCAATAATTTTTTTAAATATTCTTTTGACAACAAAATTTTGTTGATAACTCATAAAATAAAAGTGTTCTGTTTTTGCTAAATCTTGATAACTTTTAATATTTTGTGCAAAACTTTATACAAATTTCTGTTTTTTTTTCATACATATGTATATACTTTTAATAGCAATAATATTAATGCTTTACTATAAACTCAACAATTTTCGGAGAAGACTCAAAAAAAATTGGGGAAAAGATCTAGAAAAATGGGTTCCCTAATTTAATTCGTTTAATTTATACAGCTAAAATAAAGTGTAAATTTTAAAAGCCCATAATGCACTCGCTAGCGTTATGTTTACATATTCTCTATAAGTACGTATGTTTGTGCTCCTACACAGGGCATCCCAAACTTTTTTGGCAAGACCACCACAATATATATTAAGTTTCTATGTTATAAAAATTTAATATTTCTATAAATGGATAATTTTTTTTATAACATTCATATTTGTATATACATTTTCAAAACCTAATAAAATAAAATTTGTCAAAAATTAATAAAAATTTTATTTAAACATTTTTTAAATAGAAAATTTTCTAATTAGGGTGAATTTGTGAAAGGTACTGGTCTTAAGTTTTCTAATATTATTATGGTATATTATTTATAGCACTATTTTGAGCAACACTGCCGGTTTGTTTTTTCCCTGATGTGGAGATTTGATCTTTTTTTTAATGTTAGTTACATTTAAATGCAACTAAAAATAAATATTTTTCATATTTTACGTTATTATTTTTCAGATAACGATTTTAAATTTTATTTAATAATAAAAGTTGTTTAATATATGTTTTATATTATCAAGTAATTTTTTATCTCTAATGACAGTGATAAACTTTATTTAAACAATTTCTATATGTAAAAAGATTACAATAATTTTTTTTTTTAACCTCTTAGTTATAAACATTATTCAAATTTGAAAAACCTTTATAAAATAAATTTAAATTTATAAAAATTTCGTTTTACAAACACTTTATAAATTTAGTGCAAATTATTTGGCAACATTTTTTGTAAATATATTGCAGAGATGGGGTTTTGGACAATTTTAATTTTTCCTACAAAAAATTTAATAAAAAAGAATGACTCAATTGGCATATTTTTTTCTTCCAGATATAGATGAAGCCGCTGACTTCGATAAAGCTATACAGGCATCAGGTTTTGGTTTATTTAATTTACTGCTACTCGTTGTGGCTATAACAGCCAATTTGGCAAATACTTTTTCTACCACAACAATGGCCTATATTTTACCCACAGCAGAATGTGATCTCAAATTGACACTAATCAACAAGGGTACACTTAACTCGGCCACCTATGCCGGCATGATAGTATCTGCAATAATTTGGGGATATTTAGCCGATACGCAGGGTAGAAGAAAGATTATGATTATAGGATATTTTGCGGATGCGGTGTGTGTATTTTGTAGTTCAATGTCGCAAAATTTTGCAATGCTAGTGGTTTTTAAATTTTTTGGAGGATTAATGTAAGTACCATGATTTTTTTTTTTTTGTTTTTTCTTTGAAGGACTTAAGGTCAAAATTATGTTTCCTTAATAATATTTACAGTGTTAATGGTCCAGGCGCAATTTTATTAACTTACCTAACAGAGCTACATGGACCCAAATACAGACCCAGAGTGTTAATGGCTTTAGGTGTGGTGCAATCTCTAGGCAGCATAATATTACCCATGCTGGCATGGTTGATCTTATCCAGAGATTGGGAATTCGTATTACTTGAATCATTTAATGGTTGGAAAATATATCTACATTAATACCTTAATAGTTCATATATAAAACTTAGGTAATATTTTATTGCAGTGCACAATTGGCAAATCTTTCTGCTGACATGTGGCGTACCCAGTTTATTAAGCGGCTTACTCCTAATAGTAATGCCAGAAAGTCCAAAATTTTTAATGTCTCAGGGTCGCAATGCCGAAGCTTTAAGCGCATTTCAAAAGATATATGCGATTAACATGAAAAAACCAAAAAATACATATCCGGTAAGTAAAAAAGCTGAACTATAAAATGAATCCGTTTGCAAACTTCAAGTTCTTAATTTTTCTAGATCCACACCCTAGTCGAAGAAGTACCCACCCGTGATACCAATGCCAATGAAATAGTTTTCACAATTGAAAATAAAAACGCCACTAAACTGCCAACAAATCAACATCGCACATTAATGGAGTCTTTGCACGACGGTTGGATACAAATGAAACCAATGTTTCGGAAACCCCTCTTGTGCAGATCGCTGCATTTTTATTTTATGCAATTTTGTGTGTTATTGGGGTAAGTTTTCTAGAAAAGAATTTGAAAATTAATAACTATTAAAAATAGATAATTTTTTGGAACATTTTATTTAATTTTGAACTTATTAAGGAGACCTTAAAGAGACACTTAAACCTAAATAAAGGTAGTATCATTATTTATCTGTCAAAAATTGTTTATGTCTATATAGATTGCACCAATGGCGTTTTTAATTAAATAAGATGTTAACACAGTTTCGAAATGATTTTTCGTTTAAATTTCTTATGCGTATAGTTTGATACAAGGCATATTGATTACACTGTGCAACAATGAAAAAAACGCAAGAACGTGACAGTAAAGGCTCGATTATACTAGCAAAATATAGTAATACCCTATACTCAGTTTTGCCAGATTGGTGACCATTTTTTGTTTTTTTTTCCTCAAATGATTCTGAAAAGGTGTCATCAGTTTTTGTCTAATAGCTAGTTCACAGTTGGTAATACGCCTTAACTGTATTTGGCAATAATGTAGCCAAGAGTTTAACAAACAAACAAAGTTAAACTTTTATTCTACGAAAATGGTTTTTCCTGCACTTTTTTTGAAAAACCTATGGTAAAAAGTTATAAATTGCAATACAAATGCAATACTAGGTAAGAATGATTCTGAATGGCTTTCTAAAATAAAGTTAAGACGATATCACTTCAAAACTCGAAATTTTAAATAAAATAACTCATATTTATTACGACCTGTCAAAAATTCTTATTATATGATTAAGTTAAATAATGTTAAAACATTTTATAAAACAATCAATATTGAAATTTTACATTCGTATAGCTCTCATTCTTTCAAAACATTTTTCTAACCCCCCCCCTGTGACTTTTCAATGAACCAGAGTTGTGTTTCTTTTAATTTTGTATGAAGTAGAAAATGTAACGTAAAAATTTTCTATGTGATTTTTCCTGACAATCAAACCTGTTTATTTAGTCTCAATTTGCAAAGCTTAAAATTATAGACAGACATGCGAAGTTTAATGGCTAGGGGTTAAAGAAGGGGTAGAGTGTGTACACGACAATCTGTACTAGAAAAGAGAATAGCAAAAATGAAAAATAATTTTAACATAGAAAAATACAACTCTAATTGGTTTTTTTAAATTATTTGAATATACACACATAAATACATACATATATACACGTATTGAAGGGTATATAAGATTCGGCACAGCCGAATATAGCGCTCTTACTTGTTATATATATGTAAGTATAAGTATATGTATATATATTTTTTTTGTATGTATGTATATATGTATGTAAGCAGATAAAAGTTACCTTTTAGCATTGAACCACAACCCTTTTTTGGTATCTCGGGCAACTACTTAAGGGTGATTATTTGCTCCTTGCTTGAGGAGGAATTCTCTCATCATTGGGAGACTACTTAAGGCCTCAGGCAATCGAATCAATTTTATTAACCTGTCCCAAAACAAATCCCAAAAGTTACTATTGCTCGACAAGAGTGACCTCAGGTTACTATCGGGGTGGTTTACGGGACATTGTGTCCTTGGATGTCATCAGTTTACTATGTGGAACGCTGAGACCAAACAGTGCAGATTCTGTGAGGCAAGTGATGAGTCTTCGATATATGTACAGTGCGATTACTCAGCGCTAATGACGCGCAGATTAAATTTCCTTGTTGGGCCGTTAATGACCCCGAGAGACCGATATACGGTCTCTCCCCTAATAGGACAGCCTACACCTGTCTGGGTGAAATAAGAGGCTGCACAAAAGATCCCAAGGATCGTGGTGCTTTAGCACTTCGTGGGATAATAATAATAAATAATAATAATACCTTTTAGCATTTTTCTAATTTTTTATTTGTCATTCTTTCAGTCTTAACACTATTCGTCTTTGGTTACCACAATTATTTGCCTCAATTGCCGAGTTTGAAGCTTTACATTTTGATGACAATGAATCAGCTTCACTTTGCTCAATATTGGAATATAGTGCTAATAAATCCGCCATAACTGCAATAAATAATTCATCAGATTGTAGTGAGGTAAGAGATGAAAAATGTTTATGAATAAATGAAAATTTACATCATTGTTATATTTTTAGCCTAAAAACATTTCAATGGACATGTATCTTAATAACATAATTGTGGCTATAGTGGGTCTAGTAGGTTACTGTTTGGCCGGTTTTATTATTAAGACTTTGGGGCCTAAGCGTTTATTGGGTTAGTGTAAAAATCCTTTAAAAAAAGTTAAATGTAAAACAAATCTTTGTATTTTAAATTTTTAGTTATTGGCCTTTTTATATCGGGAGTATTAGGTATATGTTTATATTGGTCCAATAGTGGTCTAATAACTTTAATTATATCCTCCATATTTATAACGATATGCAGCATTTCAACCTCTGCATTGTTGGGCTTGGTTATTGCCCTCTTTCCTACGACATTAAGGTGAGTAAATGGAATACTTTAAAATGAAAAATTATAAAACCAAAACTCTACATACATGCTTATGTATGTATGTATATACATATATACAATTTTATATCATTGCAGATCATTTGTTATAGCAGTAGGTTTAATGTTTGGCCGTTTGGGTGCCTTATCCGGTAATATGCTATTTCCAGTATTTGTGGAACTCGGCTGTTTGCCACCATTTTTAATGGTTGGCACAATTTTGCTTTGTAAGTGTAAAACTAATATTTTAAACGACACGCTTTTAAATATTTCCTTTTCACTCTCTTACAGTGGCCAGCGCTCTATCTTGTATTTTACCAAGTGAGAAAAAGTCAACATTTACATGAATAAGTAAAGATACGATATTTAGAGTTTATTTATACATATATAAAAAAATTATAATAAATATTTATTTAGGGTGCTACCTTAAAGATTAGTTTAGGTTTACTTCTTATTATTAACAACAAAGAATTTGGAGATTACGTACTTATCAAAATATTTATTTGTGTATTTATTTATTTTAATACTTTAGATAAACTTACACAATATATATATATTTTTTTTTTAATCAAAAAGTGTCTCTTACACGATAACTATGACCTTGTTTATTACGAACCTAAATTTAATTTATTTAGGTTAAATAGAAAACATTGCCATAATAATAGAAATAGTTGTAAATATGTATGTATGTAATAGTTGTAAATAAAAAAATAATAAACAAATTTAATCTTTTTTAAATAAATCAAATAAAATAACAGCGATTGTAAAATAAATATAATGATTATTATGTAATATATATGAATGTTAACTACTGCTCATATTTAACTACTGCAACAATTTTGATATTGTTAAAGTATTTTTGCAACAACAAATAAAATGTGGTTTTTGTTTTGTTATATTTGTTGTAGCAACGCATTTACCTTTTTAAAATCTACTTTGGGATGCCGTCTATCAATAAGTTAAAGTATTAAAATGGGTTCTTTTGTGTAAAGTTCCCACATGGGAAGATATTGAAACTATAGTTTAATGATTAATATGGAAAAAAATATTGAACGTGTTGATACTGAATAATTTGATGATCTAGCTCTTGGTAGAAGTTACACATCTTTAGAAAATAAAAAAAAAGGATTTAAAAAATTAAGTCTGCAGAAAAGCGTTAGGTAGCAGTTTTTATACACTTTAAAGAAGTGATCAAATACTCCAATCGAAAGGGTATTTTCTGTTTTTAATAACATTTATACTACTGAAAAAAAAACCAAGTAATAAAGAAAAAAACAGACCATTTAGGCTATAATTAAAATTGTATAGAATTTACAAATATTTTAAAGAAAATGAACATTTATTCATTTATTTATTTTGTAATATGTAAATGCATATCATGAATTCCACAGAAAAGTCATCCGTATGGGTAAA
>NDXZ01047398.1:0-23082 GCA_003055125.1 Paykullia maculata
TCAATACCGATTTTCTCGAAAGCATTTCCAAAAGTTCGATGCCACATACAACCGTGGGTGACCTGTGGGAGCTACGAAAACTTCATTTCAACATACACACGGACAGACGGACAGATGGACATGGCTAAATCGACTTCCCTATCTATAAGAATCCCAAATATATATACTTTATAGGGTCGCAAATGAATATTGAAGAAATTACAAACGGAATGACAAACCTATATATACCCTTAACACATGTGTGTGTGTGAAGGGTATAACTAGATTCTGGTTTCATAGAAATCACTGCTGCAGATGTATTGAGTTTAAATCTCTGCAATTTAACAAATGCTCAGCCCTTCAACAACACCTTAAGATTTAAATATAAATTTAAACCAAAATCAAGTGCTTATTGCATATATCTGTTGGTCTGTCTATCAGAAAACCATATAATTTAAACATCTTCTAAATCAATCAAACTGTCAGACATTCTTTTTTCAATATTTTTTTCCTAATACTAGTTACTACGTAAACTTCCATCTGTTCTATGGACTCATGTGTACTAAAACACAAACTAGTTAGAAAAAAAGGAAACCCAACTATAATGTATATTTGTATGGAGTTTTTTTTTGCTTACTTTTCAAAATTCATAAAAATTTTGAGATTTAAACTCTATTCAATAACCAGCCGGTGTCGGATTGCCATTCAGCTAGTAAGTCATTCATTTATAGGCAGACACACATACAATCTCTTGTCTGACTGAAATTACATTCAAAATAGTTTTTGTTCTAAGATTAAGCGTACATCATGCAAATTTATAGCGAAAGCGTAATAACTCAAAAAACTTAGTTTAAACATTTAGAGCTGCACGTGTTGTAAAGAAGTTTATGGTTTTAATCGGGTTTTTTGTATGCTTATAATAGGGACATTAAAAAATAAATAATATCGAAGTTGACTTTACCTCTACACTATTTAAAAGACTTAAACAAAAAAATTTTGTAAATTGGTTAAATTGGCTCAAAATCAGTACAAAGTACTTTAAAAAATTGCTGACAAAAGCGGCTGCAGCGGCCGAGGCTTAAGACATAATTTAAAATAAATGCCTATAGAAATATTACTAAAAAAAATTTTTACTAAGAGAGTGTTTTAATATACTATAGATTTACGCCAGTGCAACATTTTTTTAATTTAGAACAAGAACATTATGAGTTATGACACTTTTGACGCAAAGGAGTGATAAAGAGAAAAATTTTGAATTAAAAGCAAAAATCATTTCTCGTTGTATCGGTTTGCAAGTAACAACTTAACTATATTTTTTAAGTATTTAAATGACTTGTGTACCAAACAAAAAGTGCATAAGGAGGATAAATAGTGCGCCATTATGTCTCCTTATCTAAGAAAACTAATATTATGTTTTGTCTTTTTTTTGTGCGTAAAGATATCCTCATTCAATAGAGATAAATTTATTAAAAATTAACTGACTTAACCTTAAGGAACAAGATTAAAGATTGTATATGTATTTTTAAGGACCCACTGTAGCTCAAATTTAATATCAATAAAAAAAAACAATGATTGTGTATTGAAGCTACAAGTATAAAGAGCCTTATGAAACCAATCAATCGCTTTTTACCCCCCCACAAGAATAACTACATTTGTTATAGTACTGTCTGCTTTATTATTACCATAGAAATTTTGAAAGGTCTTAGTTACCAAAAACAAAAGACAATAGTAATTGAAACGATATGATAAATACAAAACAAAAAAAAAAAAATAACAAAATCAAACGCATACAATTTTTATGCTAAATTGCTAAAAAAAATTGTTTACCAAAACAATTCAGCACAAATACATACATACATACATTTAAACAAAGTGCAACTGATACCCTGTAGTTTTTACGATGATTAATTATAGCATAAATGCTATTCCATAATAAAATCCCCAAGTTTTCTAAAGATATACTTTTTATTACTTTTTTTTAAGTTTAAATAAAAGCGACTCTCAGCTACAATTTTTTTTTAAATTTCACTATTATTTGCTATTTGTTGTATTACTTTTGAAAACTTTTCATTATAATCACTTCTTGTCATGAAACAAAACTACTAAGAACATATTTCTGTTTTTCAACAGAGCAAAAGCAACTTAAAATAACGCACACACTCCGATAAATACTATAATCCTGATAACAGTAACAAAAAGGAATATGTGTGCGTATACATAAATATGTATGTATATGAAAAACAAACAATCTATACACTAGATATGCTTTCATAAATACTGACATCATGTCATATTTTATCCAACAATACCCACCACCTCCTCCACCACAATGTCTGGTCTTTTAAATGAATGGAATATCAAATTGCCGTCTTTATATTAACATTATCTTTTATAATTTAGTTACTGGAACAACCAGAGAACATAGAACCGAACCGAGCACAGGGTGTTAAAACAAAATTATAGAAGATACCAAAAAAAAAAAAAAACATATAAAAAAGTTGTAGTCTGTCACTCCTGATTATATTAACCCTATACCATAATATTTATTTTAGCAGTCTTGTTAGCGTTAAGGTTTTTTCAGAAGTAGCCCTTATGTAGGATCTAGGATTGATTATGAACTTATCATAAACAATTTTAAATTTTATTTTAGTACATATATTTAAAAGTCAGTTGTTATTTAATATTTAGGTTTAATTCTGGCAACATATTTCGATAAGGGCATTGTGAAGCTATAGATTAAATAACACTAAAACCAACTGGATATGGAACTCTATCATTTTTTACAAACATAAGCACAAATGTGTTATTTCACCTATGGGGATGTAAGGCATAATAAATAAAAGCATCATAAGCTTTAAACGTCTACGTTTTTAAAAGCTAACAGGGATGAAATGATGATAACAAAAAAAAAGACAATGTGATAATTTCATACTCCTAAAGGCCTTAAAGAATTTTTTTTTTGCAAAAAGATAATGACAAAAGTAGTATTAAATATAAATGTTTACTAAGTTAAACATACTGATTCTGTTTAGCAAGTTTTTTTAATTTCAACAAATTTCCTTTTATTACCTTCTTCTACTTTCTTCTATTACAATAAAAAAAATTTAAATCCATTTAATTGAACCGCACAATTTTTAATGTAGTTTTTTATAAATGTACATCAACGGATATTCCATAAAGTAGGCAAACTCGTTAGTGCATAGGCATTATTAACAACTTATTTATACCTATACATCCCACAGTAAGCCAAAAGAAAAATAAAATAACTATGGAGACCGTGTTTGCTCCTTATTAATGTTATTATAATTACTGATTTCAAGATACATTTTGCTATAACAACTATTATGTTTTGTATTTTGCAAATAATACTACAAAACAACAAGTATTACTTATGTTGGGAGCCGTTATAAATATAGCCAAGAAGAAGTGATTAAAATTGCATTTCAGTGTCTAATTAAAGAGAACTACTTAAGTGAACTTGCTTTGTTCGAAAAATAATTTCTACCATTGCAAAGAGTCAATGTAGTTTTGATTACATCCTCGTTTTATATAAAAGGTTTTAAAGCAATTTAAAAAGGTTAGCGACGTTTGTAAATGAGCAAATAATTTTAAAAAGCAATCTGGATTGAAAAGCACACCACCCTTTATCCCAGAAAAAGAATGAGAAGTTGCGAAGATTAATCTAAGCTACCTCCGAGAGAGTATTAAGTTTGCTTGACTTGAATGTTGTCTAGTTCAGGACGGATGCATAGGAGGTGTTATACAGTCCCATCCTCTTTTGCGTCATTTATAGAAATAAAAATGTTAAACGGTTGTCGTATTTTTTTTGCGGGATTGCCGAACTTAGGTTGTGATATCTCGATTTTTTATATAATCTGGCCTAAACGAATACGCAAAGCAGAGGGAAGAAATCACTGTAGTTATCGAACGCCTCGTCGTGCCCCTACTGCAAGTTCATTGTTGCCAGGCTTGTTTTAAGAGTGCTGTTGGAGTGGATTGCCATCCTATTAAATGTTGTCTCTCATTCCAGGACAATGGCAAATAGACCTTAGTCAGAGACCTAATGGCGACCTGGCTTACAATATGTCCTGGTGCCAAATTTTACATCAGTTTCTAATTTATTAATGTTGTTCAAGTTTTGTTTAATTTATTCCGAAAATCCCATTAATGCTTATAAAACTAGTCTAAATTGAGGGTCTCCCAAACAAATCTATCTTTAACATTTGTTTTGCAAAATGTTTTTTATTAAGGGTCTATTATGGTCGGGCTTGATAGGTTACGGTTTTTACTTGTTGTTGTTGTAAAATTTTATTGTTAAAATTTCTTTAACAAATAAGTCTTTTGTGTTAAAACGTACAAACACACATACCAAACTACATATGAACATCTGTATGTTTAAATTTGATTAAGAGCGCACTTGTTTGTGTGTATTTAAAGATACATGAGTTTGTATAAGAAAACATATAAAAAAAATCTTTACAATTGCATTTTATAACTTTTGGTTAACAAATAAAGATTTTATTTTGTAATTATATATTGTTGTTTCTTAGTCAATTCTTTCTCTCTGTCTGATGGTTTATACAATGGCTTTCAAATAACAAAATTAACAATATCATCCATCCCAAAACCCGTAACAGTAGTAGTTTACAGAGTAGCAAGACATTAAAAAAATCAAACCTTTAATTTTCAGCTAAAGGAGAAAGTTATTTTTATTTGGTTTCATTTTGGTATAAAGATGCCTGATTCGTTATAAAAGAAAACAAAAAAAAAGTATGGAAGTAAAAGGGGGAAAAATGCTTAAGGTGGTTTTAATTTTCATGTTGGATTTTTTGATTTTATACATTGTAATATTAATGTAATTTTGTCAGTTTTTGGTTTAGTGGTTACTATTTTTTAACCCTTTAACTATTCAATACTAAGGCTTATATGATTTTAAAAATGACAAATTCTGAATATGTTTTGTATAAATGGAAAATTGTTTATCAATATTTCAAAATAAATACAGTAAAAGCTCCTGTTAGTAGGAAAGTTACCGGTGGCAAGTGATGCCCTCCTAATGGACCGTTTCTTAAAATAAATTACTTAGTTGCGACTAGTAGGCTATTGCCACAATTAAGCAAACAGTCATTTAATATTACGATAAGTTGAACAACTAAGAGATCATATGCTTAGCGGATATTTATTTGCTCTACAAAAGCATTGAAAACCTTGGCTTTGAGAAATACGCCCGCTATCCGTTAGTAAAACTTTCTCTTTGTTTTTGTACAAAATATTTTACACTAAAAATCAGCTTCATTTTTCTATGATTTTGAAACTTTTAAAATCCCCTTTAACGGTTAATTATCTGTTTCGCAAACTTCAGTAGCAATAAACTATCGAGTTGCAATTTCACTCACTAACTTGACAATTTTTGTGGTTGTTATGTATTTTGTTTTGTTTAGTTTGTGGCTGAAAATGCATTAAAAGCAAAGGAAAACCAAAAAAAAAAGAAAAATATATTTTTTTTCCACTAAATTATAATAATAAAGAAAACGTTTTCTTTTATTTTTTCAAACTAAATAAGAAACAAATGAAATAAGCGAAAGAGCCTCTTAAGATGATTTATAATTTGTAATATTTGTTATGACAAAACTAACAACTAAAACTGACACAACAATTGTTGCTGTTGGACGTCGTAATACACAAAGCCCATTTGTTGCCATCATGACTACTCTACTGTGTACTGCGGCAATGATGACAATTATACGAACAAAAGACTAAATATGGCATGATAATGGTTGCAAATTAATTTCGAACAATACAAAGAACCGAAACATTATATTGTTAATGTCTTTAACATAATAATGACGTTGGCTTAAACATGCTGAAGAGAGGTCTTTATGTAATAGATTTGATAATTATAATTTTGCATGAATTAAAAAAATATGTGTATGAATGAATAAATTGGAGAATTAGTAAGAAAACACTGGGACAATTAACAGCGTTTATCTAATCAGCTACATTTGCTAAAATCAAGTATTTAAATAAACGAAAAATTTAATTGCTGCAATTAAATTTTTTTGCTAAAATTTCTCGATATTTTGTAATTATACGTAAAGATTTGTTATATAAAAAATACTATAATTTGTTTTTTTTTTATTGAAAATTTAGTTAATGTGTGTAGGTATGTTTTGCTAAATACATACATACATATGTATACATTTTGTTAATAATATTTAATTGCAGGCATAAACTTTTACCTTTATTACTTTTTTATTCACCATTAATGACAATCGTATAATATTTAATGACAAAAAAATTCCTTTATTGTGCTTTTATTTAATAAGCCTCTGAACATCCTTGTATATATCAAATAATTTTCATTTTTTTATTAATGAAATTTTTGATAATAAAATAACAATTTATCATTTTAAACAAAATACAATGACAACATATCAACCTCATTGTTTACGGTAAAAACAAGAAAATAAATAATTTTAATAATAATAATAATATGAGTATTAAAAAAAAGCTCATTTTTGCACACACACTCATACGTATGTAAGTACATATTTTGATTATCATTCATAAATATAATTTATCATGAAGACTTTTACATTAACAAGATAAATATTTATAACGCACAAACATATTTACAAAATATGTCTTTGTATTGTTTTTCTTTTCGAAGAGTTTTTGCGTATTTTGCGCATTTTATTATAAAAACAAGTAAGAGCGCTATATTTGGCTGTGCCAAATCATATATACCCTTCACCATGTGTGGCCAAAAGGTTTAATTTTTTTCAAATTTATCTGTAGTTTATCTCAAAGCTGCAAAACAATAATTTTTTTTTGTAAAAAAAAAAATAGATATGATAGATATTGCCAATTTTCAATACCGATTTTCTCGAAAGTATTTTCAAAAGTTTTATACTTTTCATAAGTCTGAGTGACTTATGGGAGCTACAAAACAACGCACGGACAGACGGACATGGCTATATCGACTTCCCTATCTGTAAGAATCCAGAATATATATACCTTATAGGGTGGCAAATGAATATTGTAGAAATTACAAACAGAATGACAAACTTATATATACTCTTGTCACCTGTGGAGAAGGGTATAATACATTTTTAAAATTTTTCCCATTTTACTGAAATATTTCATAGCAAAATGAAATATCTTGCATATGCTACTAATTCTTAAAGAGTTTTAAAACATTATAAGAGATAACTTTTATATGCGTAAAAATAATAAGAATTTAATTTGTTTAGCATTTTAAAAGGAAGTAAGCGAAAGAATTTGTACAGAAAAAGTGTAGAAGGAGCGGCAAGCTGTAAGGAAAAAATATTTTAATATTCCTATTCCACACAAAATGAGCAGATTTCCAACTCCGTTTAAAATAAAATTTTTAATTTTAATTAAAAAAAAAATGAAAACTTACAATTACATATAATTGAAGTGTTTGTTAAGAACCAAACCTAACAGCTGGCTTTATCCTTCTTCTTAAAATCAAAAACAAAACAAGTAAACATTTTAAAGGTCACAGTTTTTTGTAAAAACTTATTTTTTTTCATTGTAGCTAGCAAATAGTTTTTTTTTTTGAATCAAGATAATATTAAAAGTTTTCAAAATTTTTTAATTATAGTAATTAAAGAATTTGTTAGTTTTGTTAATTGTATAATGAAAGCTAAGACCAACTATTTGCTACTTCTTGCGTAATTTTACAGTGTAATAAAGACGCTTTTAGTTTACAAGTAATAATATGGTAGGTTTTTTTTCACGCCATTTTTAAACTTATTCCGGGGACAGCATCCTGTTTTTTACGCCATTTAAGCTTAAACAAGAAAACTGAATCCAACTTTAATTGATAACACACAGCTACATTCTTAAAAGCTTTCATATAAACTTAAACATACAAATGTACATATGTTTATATGTATACTTTAGAACAGTGGTGTCCAAACACATTCTCTTATAATTTACGCAAACAAAGTATAATCTGCTTCTTATTTGTATTTACACTAAAATTATTTTCTAAATTTTCAGCCAAGTGTTGTTGTTATAATTTTATTTATTTATATATATTTTTTTTTTAATAAAGTTTGTCAAATCCAAATACATTTATTTTTTGAAATTTTATCTATAATTAAAAATTACAACAAGGAAATATTTTTTTATTGTCGGCATTATTTTATATCCAAAAGTTGTTGCATATTGAGAGGTTATTCATTGCTGCTTTAAAATTTATTTTATTAAATATTTATGTTTGTACGAAATTATGTATGTAAATATGATCATATGTATGTACATATATGTTTGTTGTTAAACAATGACAATGTTAATAATTACAATCATGTTATTATTGTTGCTGTTGCTACAGCTTCTGTTGTAGTTGTTAATAATGAAATACATGATCGTCATAGTGATGATGAAGTTTAAACGCAATTATAAAATTTCCTTCTTTAGAATTTATAAAGAGAGAAACATGGAAACATGTACATATGCCTTGTAAAGTATATCTTTCTTTTTGGAACAATAATTTTCATTATAATTTTATTCATTTATGTTGTTACTCGTATTTACTTTTCCTCCATGTGACTTGCTGTGTTGTTGGCAAGAATAATGTCAGTTTTGGAAACAAGTGTAAGCCGAAAACAATGAATAACAAATGTTACAAAGATGATGTATTTTCTAGCGTAAAAAAAAATTAACAACAAAAATAAAAATATAAAAAAAAAATGTTTTCTAGAAAATATAATTAAATATATAAAATATGTTTAACTAAAAGAAAAACAAAATTTGAAAGCGTGCAATTATTAACTCTAAGTTAAAGCGGTCACACTTTAAAAATCTAATGGAAGTACTAAAACAAATTAGTATTGGATTTAGAAAAAGGCATAAAAATTTAAAAAAAAGATAATATTATTATTATGTTTGCTAAAAGAAGAGTTAAACAAACAAAGAAAATTAACTTATTAAAAAAAAATTCACAAGGAAAAAACAATCGAAAAAATGAACTAATTTTGTAAACAAAATCTATTGAAAGTAAAAAAATTTTACAAGAGTTGAATAAAAATTGATTAGATTTAAATTGAATTGATAAAATCTCAAAGAAAATAGTTTGTTATGAAAAATATTGTTTATATTTTAGTTTTTTTTTAGAATTTAATTTTTCTAATCTTTATTTTTCTTTAAATTATTTTTTTTTCCTATTGTTAAAGCAAACTCCACTTTAACTTTCTTCTATCGCAAGTATTTTTAGAAAAAATTTAAAGCATATTTTTTTTAATATAAATTTCGAATTGCTGCTGATTTGTTTCATAATTTATATTTTTTTTATTTCAGCAGACATTTAAATTTAAATTTTTTTATGGTATCATTTGTCTTTTTTTTATTAAGTACTTCTTAGGTTTTTTCTTCTTCAACTTTTTTTTATTTATACGTATTATGCAAATTCTATTATAAACTTTCTAATTCAAACTCACGTTTTATTGTGTCGAAATGGCACTAATACTACCCTAGTGTACAACAATAGCACTTGTTAAACGAATAAATATGGTGACATGTATGTATGTATGTAAGAAACAAAACGTATCAAATGTAAATAAACATTTCACACCAAAAATAGAGAATAGAATAATTGAAGCATGTATTTTTTTTGATAGCGTTGGTGGAGCAGCAGTTCTTAAATTACACAATTTAATAACAATTTCGCTTGTTTTAATATCATTTCAAATACAGAACGAGAAAGAATTTTTCTTAAAATGCGGAAAATCAAAAAGTCCTAAAACTAATAAACATTTAAAAAATATTCACATCTTAAATTTAAAAAATTATCAAATGTTGTTGCATAAAAAAACATCATAATTCAAACAAAAATTTGAAACAGAAGACGTCTTTAAGTTCGTAATGTAAATTAGCAAAGTCTTGATCCTACGGGACAACGAGTAGTTAAATAGTTTTTAATTAAATTTTGGAAACCTCTGACTGTGTACATGTTCCAACAACATTTTGCAAATAAAACCAATGTTGCAGATATTTTTCGCCTTTTACTTTTCTTTTTGTTTTGTTCGTTTTGCCAAAGAATTCTACGCATTAACCAAAATGAAAGCGAAATTAAAAATCATTAACAAATAATTTATATTTTTTATTTGTCCCATAGCAAAATTTGCGACTTTTTTTTTTTTTTGTACGTAGACTTTCTTAAATTGATCACAAAATTTATTATCAGGAGGAGATACACATATACATACATATACCTACAACTAAACATACAAACATTTGGTTATGCGAATAACATGCACGTTTTATGTGGCCAACTTTTTATTGAAAACGTGTTGAAGTAACTTAACAATCGAAAAAAAAACACACACACCACATGCGAATACACCCAAAAGAAGAAATAGCTTCAATTTATATGTATGGCTTTGTATCTGTGTGTTCTTGTAGCATATTTGTTCAATATGTAAGCGAAAATTTATCATATAGAAAAGTAATAAAATCTTTAATCATAAATGTAAATACAAATAAAATAAGCAAATTTACAAAAGTTTGACATTTTTTCTACACTATTTGCTTGTTACTTTTATTTAATTCCATTGTATTGAGAGCTCTTTACTTTCGTTTTTTAATACTAAAAGGTGTTTAATAGAAATTGAATCTGAAACATTAGGAGAGGATATTCAGTAGTTTTGTTTTTGTTTGATTGTCGAAAATTTAGAGCACATCGTGATTTGTGATATGATTTTTTTGCTTAAAAAATATAATCCAAACATATATGTATATAAATATATACATTTATAAACATGATCATTATGTCATATTGTTCGCTGACCATACATCGACATTCTTTTGCGTTTCGTATATAAAACGTTAGAGGGCCTTTAAATAAATCAAAATTTAATTTAAACAAATTACTACAAATACAAACACAGTTGTTGTAATTATGCACATCTTGCAAGTAGATTTAGCACAGTATTTCAGTTCGATTTTTTTTTCGAATCTTAGGTTTTACCCAAAATATCGTCTAATAGTCACTATATTTTATATTGAAGTGAAAACCCCTAATACATTAAACATCGCCGCCATACAAACATAACATGTACATTAAAATCAACTCAAAGGCAGGAAATTTGTTTTTAATATTTATTTATTATTTTTAATAATAAATCCTAAGTAGAAAAATATTAGAAAATTTAAAAACGTATATGATAAAGAACTTGAAGCTGTTATTGTGTTTTGACTGACAAACAAAATTGTTTTTTCTGTAGTGCTACAAAATAATATTTATTCTTTACGAACTGCTAAAATTAATGTTTTTATTAACATTTTCTTTATTTTCTTCTCTTTAACACATTTTCTATTTTAACTTCTTAAATCGAATATTGCCATACCGTAGAAATTTTATGTTTGTAGCTGTTAAACGGAAATGAAAAGAAAAACTTTATTTGGCACATGGTTTCGTTTCCATAGTTTGGTTTTATGGTGAAAAAGAAGAATATACTAAGTTCATTTGTAGGTGTGTATGTATGTATGTATATATATTTTGAAGCTTTATTATACAATGCAAGGATAAGCTTTTGGAGATTTTTTGCCTGTTTGCTTAGAATATGCCTAACGTATATTATTACCTATTGCCTTATGTAGTAATATGTTGTTATTACTCAAAGTATTCTTTGCGCTGCACTTGTAGTTGTAAAAGCCTTGGTAGAGAGAGAGAGAGAGAGTTTCTATTGTCCCATAGACAATTAGGTCAGTCAGTAATTGGCCACAATCATTTCCTCCCCAGAATTTCTTCTCAGATTGTTTATTGCCCAAAGCAAAAACTTATTACTGAAATGTTTGTGTAGAAATGATTAAAATATTCATTATATTTTAGTACAAATTTATTACACTTTTTTGCAATCATAAAACTAAATGAGAAATTTTTATTATTGTTTACAATAGTTTTTCTTTTTTGCGGCGTAGCAATGTTTCTGATATGAAATTTCTTATTTTTTTCCATCTATTATGCTATAAGTTGGAATCCGGTTTTTGTTTGCTGCCCATCTACTGATAATAAAATAGATGAAAATCCGTAGCAAATGACGGCGATGAAAAACGAAAATTCATTTCCCTCATGATAACACAGAAAATGAAAAGAAGAAACTGAAATACTTCATCAGAAGAGTGGAAAAAATCTACACTTAAAGCAAACAAAATTGAAATGGCAAGAATTACAACTTGTATACATTTAAATTGTGTATATAACATTACGTACAAAATATGAAAAAAAGTTGAGAAAAACCACAATAACAGGCAACAGTCTGCCCACACTTATTATCATGGAGATTGTGGAGTGAAAATAGTAAAGAAACTACAAACACTCAAGGAAAATATGTTTGTAAAATGAATAAATGAAATTTATTGGAACAAGAAAAGAAACTTCTTTGCATTATGTTTTCAACAAAATTATTATCAAATTAAGGACTGAGTTTTTGAAACTGACAACATTGAACAAGTTTAAGAAGTTGTTGAAAATGGTTAAGAAATATCTTAAAACAATAAATATTTTCTACATTGTTTTAATTTTACCCTGAGAAATATAATCCATAATATTTTAAACCAATAACAAATTCGTTTTTAAAATCCTCTTTACAACTCGGCGCGTGCTAGAAATATTTTTACTTCAGACATAGAATTTGTCGAAATCGACAAATATTTCATACAAACAGTTTCCACTCGAGTAACACTTCATTTCGGGTGTATACATTTGCAACTAGAAATGAAACACATGATGTACGTTTGGGCTTCGGCCGTTACTAGGGGTATAATGGTCTATGAACGACTTATTCAACACTCATCAACAGCACAAACGAAGTATCGCACTATTATTGCGTAGCAATGTTTGGGTGGGTATAAGCTCTTTCTTACTATTGTAGGAACTTAAATCTAATATTGTTGAGGATTACAATGATGATACTTGTGCCGAAGAGTATTGTGTACTAGCAGTCATTCAAATAATCCTATATATTGGGTATATGCATTAATTCTTATCGTTAAAATACTTCAATGTAACTAAAATTCTTTAAACAAAAAAACAAAAAAAGTTAGAGCGCTATACTTTTTAGTTTATTTAGATAAACAATACAAAACAAAATTTTTTTTGTGTAAAAAAACCAAAAAAAAGAGGAAGTCGTCTTTTTTTGCTTATATCTCACCCGGTTATGGATGGATTTTTCCAATTTTTAATACCGTTTTTTTCGAAAGTAGTTCCAAACGTTTAATACCACATACAACCCTGCGTGATCTATGGGAGCTTCGTAAACTTGATTTTAACCAACACACGGACAGACGGATAGACGAAATAGACTTACGGAATGAAAAACCTATTATACCCTTGCCACATGTGTGAAGGGTATAACAAGTAAGAGCGCTATAATCGACTGTGTACCCTTTACTACATGTATTTATGTATGCATGTATATATGTATATACATATGTATGTGTTAACATGTCCGAGAGGTATTTTAAAACTTGATTTTTTATGATATTAATTTTAGGTTTTTCGCCCATAACTTTGCTGATTCTGGGCCAATTAGTAACTTTTTTTCAAATTTCCCAAAAAGGCATGTCTTACACACAAATATAATATTTTTTTAATTGTCGGATTTTGGTGATAGCAAGAATTTCGGAGAAATTTTTAATTGTTTGATATCAGTAACGGGTCAGTACGATATTAGGAGGCTGAGAAAACTTGTTTTCAACAGACGGACATGGCTTAATCGTCTTGCCTATCTATAAGGATTCAGAATATATGAAAAATTAATATTGTACAAATTAAAAACGGAATGACAAACTTAATTACTTTTCTAACGGATACCGCCATCGGCAGTTTAGCCTTTTTTTAGGTCTCTGATAATTTGCTACGACATTACAATTTATTACTATTTTAAGACGTTGTTTGTTTTACAGGCAGCAACAACCTTTTAAGACCATGAATCAATTTTATAACAATATGATGTGATAACATAACATGTGAATCCACCAATTGTATTATTTTGGCAGAATGTGGATTCCATCATAGAAGTACCACAATGTATTATTAAACAGAAGAAACTAAGAAGAAAGTAATCGTTAAATTAATCTATTAATTATCAAATTCTATAATATTGTATTTGTAAAACTTACTTTTAATTCGCCAGGTCCTGTATTTCATCAGCAGTTTTAAAATCTTTGTAAATATTTACCTATATACAAAGAATTAATTCCTTTGAGCTTCTGTTTTTTTTATAAAATAGTCATATTCCTGTATATACATATATATACATATACATATATTTCGTCTCAAATGTTCCAGCTTTTGTTTTTATTGTCGGCGGTGTTTCTCTACAACTTATTTGTTTTTTTTTTTGACCAATGGCTGGAGATTTTTTTATTTATTGACTATTTATTCTTGCTGTAATATTTCTGTCTTTATTTCTATTTTGGTTAAATTTAATTTTTACGTTATAGGCGATTTCTTATCTTAACGAGCAGCGTACGAGTATAACGATGTAAAGCGGAAACTAATAAAAAGCGAAAAGAAATGTATACTGCACCCAAATAATTTTAAAAGAAATCCATAAAATTAAACATACAATTTTTTTCTATTGGTTACTTTTGCTAAATTAAAATCGATACAACCAGAGGAGAAACTAAGATAAAATCTGAAGGAGGTGTTGTAAAAAGGAAAAGAAAAAAAGGGGAAAAGATTATCGTAAATTAAGAAATTTTTTGGCAACAACATGCGGGCAGTTAAATTGTTGCAAAGAGCAGAGAAGTGATAAATAGGTCGTTATCTTATTAGCAGGACTTAATTTGTCTCTCATAAGATTAAAATACATTATTTTAAGTGTTTTTAATGGTTTTTTTAAGAGATTGAAATCTATGAAGAACAATTTGAAATATAATTTAGAAACTGCACATTTCTTTTGATAACATAATTGTAAAGTACATAACTTATCCAAGACTGTCGAACAAGTCTTCGACTATGTTTTAACGTTAACTTTAGGTGCTGCCCCAAAATAAACAGCAACTTTACTTAAGAGAACCTCTTTTGTGTATTTTTATCTTATTGTAGAGAATATTTAGTTCTTAACTTCCTTAACCAATTTGACTTTGTCTTCTTAAAAAATAATTCTTTCAAAACATGCAACTATTTTAATTTTTCCATTTCTTTCTTAGAATATAGGTTGTTATGTTTTAATTATTTATAGCTTGAATTTGGCCACTTTTAGATCTTAAAATTCTAATATTTTTAGACTTCAACTTTAGCCGTTTAACAAGAAATAAAGGTGACTTAAGACAATGTTATGTAATTTCTTATTTGACCAACACAAGTTCCGCGGAATTGACTTCACAAATTTCTCACGCAATGAAATTCTCTTGAACAAATGTAGGCCCAACATTAAAAACATTATCTACCTGTATGCTTTCATTTTGAAAATGTTGAACCTATACAATTAGTGATATATTTCTATCTAACAAGTTGTTTTTGGTAAAAAAAAGTAATAATAAAAATAGAAGCCAAGATTAACCAACAAATATTTTTATGTCTTTTACCAACCCATTTCAAAAGGGCTAATACAGCAACAACAAACCTGATTTATGCCCAAATCGTCAAAAAACGATGTTTGTTTGCATGTTTGTGACGAAGTACTAATGTTAATACAATTCTAGGAATATAGTTGTTATAGTTTAGACTGTCAACCTTAAAACAAAATGATAAAGTTTAAATTATTTAGAATTACACCAAATTTTATTTGGTTGGTTGTATGTCCATCCGTCTGTCTGTATCTGTCACATACGGTCGCGTTCTTTTCATAAATTTTTTCTTCATTATTTATTATTATAATTTTTTTAAAGTTATATTGCGTTCAACGTGTTTTTCTGCTTTCTTTTTATAAGCACATTTTTTATTATTGTTTTATCTAACTTCTTATACATGCGTACTTACCCTGCAGGAAGCCTGGGGTCAAGTGCCTCAAAGTCACCACTTTTGTCGACTATTGCGGTAATTTTTTGATGATATTGTCAACAAAGCATCAATACTTTTTATTTTGCTAGTAAAAACTACCAAACGTGTAGACAGGAATTACTAAAAAAACTAGTGAATACCTGGTTCAAATGTCGCCATATGCTCCCATAAGAACTACCTAGTCAATAGTTCTAAGATCACTAGTGGATTCTCAATGATAAGTATATGGTAAATGTCTACAGCATATAACATTATCTGGAGTATAATTGGTCAGAAGTACTGGTGACAAAGTCAATAGTGAATTAGTGAATTTATTATCAACATATCCTGCATAGTACATACATACATAAGTATGTGTGTGTATAAACACTTACTTATATTTATATGTACATACATATATTGTTAACTATTCTAGATTTTTATCATTAGAACGCCTTTCTTTGACTACTTTACATAAAAAGGTGTCACCTAAGGGCAGCAGTTGAAAAAGTTTTTATGTTTTTTTTTACAAATAAAGTTTTTTTTTCAACAATATCTTAGTATAAAGGGATTTTCAAAAAAATTTCGAATTTGTCAAAAAAAATTTATATTTGTAGAGTATATTTTTACAAATAGACCCTTCACAAAAAGAACTTTACTATAAATAGAGAGATTTCTCTAAAAATAAAAAAAAATATATAAAATAAATAAGTTTTTTTTATATAAAGAAATTACTAAAATTTTTAATGTAAATATTTTATAACTTTTTGTGCTTTTATGTTTAATTTTATAACATAAAAGTATTCTCACTTGTTTGCATTTGGTACAACTTTTTATAACGTTGTCTCTATACATATATTTTTGTCTATCTGTATGTCTGAACATATGAACACATATGTTTGCCTTTCTGTTTGTCATTTAGTCATTTACTCACTCATTCACATATGGGTGTAATGAATGCATGATGATGTTCTTGCTGCTATCGTTGTTGCTGTTCGTTTCAAGTTTTAAAAGCATCTTTTTATTTATATTTCACTTTTCGTATTTGGTTTTTGAGCTGCGCGCCGCCAGTGGGTCAGTAATGTGTGAAAATACTAAATAAAAAAAATTAAATACTTTTCATATTCTTTATGTGAATTTTAATGTTTGCTTTAGTTTGATTTTTGTATCTTTAATTTTTTCATAGAAAAAGCTAAGACTATTTTTTTTTAATATTATAGACTCGTATGAAATTGCGTTTATTGCATGTGTCTCTTCTGGTTTAAAAACCAAATCAAGTTTCCACCATTTCACTCTGCCTAACTTTATTCCAACAACTTGCTTTCATTTTTAATGTTTTTTCAACAACTGGGTGAATGTCATTTGTTTTCTTTTTTCCCAAAAGACAAGTTTTTAGATTCTTTCTATTTACTTTAGTTGTTTGCTTTATGTTTGAGTTTTTATTTAAGCATCAAAAAAGAGTCTGAAAGGTATGTATGTTGATTTTGTTGTTCTGTTTGTAACACATTAAATATAAAATTTAAAATAATAAAAAATATTAAGGATTAAATTTAATCAAAATATTTTTGTTTTCTAAAAATGTTATTGAAAGATATTAAAACTGTTTAAACTTTGAATAATTCAAATTCAAAAATCGGAATTGTGTTCATTCGTTTGCCTAGTGGTTCTTAAATTTGTCAATATGGATTCAATAAATATATATCTTCAAACGACAATCAAGTTTTGAAATTTCTTTAACCATAACAAACATAATATAATTTTTTGTTTTTGTCTTTTGCAATGCACTTTGATATAATGAAATGTTAAATATAACTATCGTTGCCATATTAATAACAAACAAAAAAAACAGAGTTGTTGTTAATGTTTTTCTGTCTTAATGTACAAGTTAACAATTCTCTTTATAATTTGTATTTGTATTTGTAAGAAAAACTGGTTGTAAACCACAAAATAACTCGTTTATAACCATAAACCAATTATGACCCGTTTATGACTTATATTTAGCTAAATGCCCTATAAAACCCTTTCTTTAATGTGTTGGGCATATAAAATTCGACACAGCCGAATACACAAATTATTTGTGCTTGTTTTTCTTTTTTGTGATATTGATGGCAATAGAAAATTCGTCTTTAATTGATACAAAGAAATTTTAAGTTAAAAGAAACGTACAAAAATTATGGAAGTGTTCTTAGCCTAATATTTTTTTATTTAACTTAAAATGTTCAGTTAATAATAACACATGTAAATTTAAAAATAAAAAATAAAAAGCGATGGGGGAAATAGAGAAAGATTCGACAACTTTAAAGACGAAAACTTCAAAAAATATTGTATTAAAAATCCTAATATTTTGAAAATGTTTAACAAATTAACTTTTGACATATTTTTTAAAGCTTAACTTATTCTTTATTTGTGCCAATTTTTGATAAATAGTTTTTTTTATAGAAACTTTAAGCAAATCATCTCTTTAAGGAAAAATTTTATTTACTAAAATTTAAATTGTTCCTTTAATAAGTTTGAGAATACTTTAGCAAACATGGCTGCTTCTATAAAGTGAATAAAGCTAAAGCATCAACGTTTTTATTACAAATTAAATTTTCCAAGTAAATGCTTTTTCCTCTAAACCTTAGCAATCATTTGTTACTCCCTTCTTTACTTAAGTCCAACAATTGTATTTGATTTCTCTAATGAGTTCTCTTCATCTATTCTAAGCATTTTCTTTTTAATTTAAAATCGTTAGTTTTATTAGTAGTTTTATTTATGGGATAATAATAATGTTTTTTCTCTCTGTTAGCAATTTTCTTTTATGGACTGGAAAATATTTCATCAGTTTCACCGACACCGACATAACCATACATTTAAAGAAATACATATGTATGTATCAATTGTATGGGCTTGTGTGTTCGTGTTTGTTTTCCTTATTCAAGAAAATATGCCAATACCAAATAAAGTAATTACTCAACTCGTTACCACTTAAGAGCTCTCCAAATAATAACTAAAACCATTTCAGTTGCAAAAACACACCCTCACGTTCAGTTAATCTTTCCAATAAATTTAAGAAGGGTTTTTCCGAACGCACTATGTGAACTTGTACACGCTCTATAGACATCAGCTAAAATACACGCATATAAATGATTATGTTTGCAATTGTATTAAAAAAAAAATCCTTGAATGAAAGAATGAATAGTTTTACGTGTTGCCTGAGTTTCTAAAAAGTTTTAGATTTTTTTTTATATGTGTTAGAAGTTATAAATTTTTTTTTAAATGTTTATAGAAAAAATTGGCAAGTTCCAAATTTTTTTATTTTTAATCTGGCTCATTTAGAAATTTATTTTTTTTATTTAAAAAAATTACATTTTTAATTTTGATAATAAATAATTTATCTAAAAAAGTAGGTTTTTACTCAATATCGGCAACACAATGTGTTATGCTAAACCTAATTGAGAGTTAAGTAGAGAAAAAATGCAAACTCGTTTATATATCTACACGAATTTAAAATACGCGGATTAAAACTTTGTGTTTGTGTGTGTGTAATTAAGGAATTAGTGTTGCCAATAGGATTTGTTTGCTATTATTTCCTAGATGTAATGAAATGGTACTCCTTTTTAATGGTCGTGACGAGCAGTACTCTAACCACAATTATAAACTTTATATTATTTATGAGCAAGTGCGTACATGTTTATGTTCTAATGTGTATGTGAGTGCATGACTACTGTCATTAGTAATTATGTTTATGCACGTGACTGCTTTAGACGGTTTGAGATAAACTTTATCTACGGGTGGTTGAATACTTATTTAACTCGTACGAAAATAATGATTTTGTTTCACTGTTTGCTTCAATAGAAGTGTCTTTATTTATGTTACGCTTGTGGGTGATGATAGAAGCAGTTTGTTAGAAATATAAACATCAACAATATACATACTACATACATATATTTTGTACTTATAAAAAATTAAACAAAACTTACATTAAATACTTTCGTGTGAGTTTGAGTAATTCAAGGGCAATTTTATGATTACAAAACAACAAGAATAACATGCAAAGGAAAAAACTTTCTTTTGCACAAAAAAAATCTTAGAAGTTCTTAAGCAGTTTATATTACAATAATGATAATTGGTTTGCCGCCATATACTAGAAGTGGATAGAGCTTTTGCCGTTTGTTGTTGTAGTGGATAAATATTATTATTGGGTTATAATTAATAATGTTTGTTAAACAAAGTTATTAGACTTTATTTACAAGGGTTGTTCTACAAGATTTGATTTAGTTAGTTAGAAAAAAAAACAGTTTCCTGTTTCAATTAGCAGTTTAATTGTATTTGTGGAAAGCGAGACATGATTTGTTACTAAATCAAAAAGGTTTTGTTGAGAACCCCAATTCCCCTCAGTAAGATTAAAATGAACTTAAAATTAGAAGTTAAATGAAAGTTGGTTATTAATAATAAAATCTTATATGAAGCGGAAAATTAATAAAACAGTATTTTTTGTTTACCATAAACCATAAACATATGTACATATGTATGTATGTATGTCTAGCTTGTGATCATCAACATAACTAACAAAAAGTTTTATATAAAATTAGAATAACCTTAACGACAATCAAACTGCTTAAAATTAAATTTATATCTAGGGCTTAGCTCAATAAAATGTTTGAGAATTTATTGTAAAGTTTTAGGGCTTTTTTTAATTTTGAAAATATCTCTATAAATACAGAAACTAAATTTCTAGAAGATCGTACTGTTTTATAAATATATTTGCTTTAGTTAGTGTAAACGAAAAACATCAGGCTTTGAATTTTTTATTTAAAGCTTTTTTATCACAAAAATGGCCTCAAAAAAAAAAAAGAAACAAATCATCTAAGAGCGTTTTATTATGAGTTTAATTTGAAAAGAAGAGATTTTTAAACTCTTATTAAAAAATATACAATTTTTTTATTTGCCAAAACTTATTTTGGAAAAAAAGCGTTTTTTCCTTATTTACGTATTTTGCTGCAAATTAAAAAACTTTAACAATTTTTCTATTCATAGATGTTGCAAAAAACAATAATTAAATCTTAATTTATGAGAAATCCATTTACTAAACAATTTTGTTAAGTTTTTTTTCATGGCCTAAAACACAAGCGCCACAGTCCATCTCTTTGCCATTGCAACAGGTCTACCTATAATATCAATTAATTAAAATATCAGTTATTTAAACTATTCATATCAATTCTTCTTTTTCACCACAAACATATGTTCATACATACATATGTGTGTCCAAAGAAAAAAATGAACTTCTAAAGACTTTCTCTTCATGATTAACTTTTGCAATAATTTTCAATCGCAACATTTAGTTTCAAATAACTTTTTTTCAACTTAAATATAAATTATACATTTTAAAATATAAAAGGCTTACAATTTAACAGATTTTCTACAAGAAAAAAGAAAAAATCCTCACAAACTTGTTAGTTGATTTTCGCTTTTGTCTCTAAGTCCTCCTCTACGTGCAGCTACTTGGAAAGAAAGCCTTTCACTTAAACGCAATTTAGCCATAATATCACATCATTGTACACATGAAATCAGCAGAATTAACAACACACAACACACAACCAACACTAACACTTTTTCTTTATTCACATCCTGGTTTATAAAAAAAATATATAAGAAAAGAAAATAAAATATAAAAAAATTAACACAAAAATAACAAATGTCTAGAAAATGAGAACAATCTGTTAAAAGACTTCAAATACATAGAAGAAATAAAAGAAATAAAAGAAACAGCAAAAAACAAACAAAATACAATCCTATATAACAAGACCATCGCCATCAAACTTTTAATAGTTGGTCATTAGGCATCGGCATCAAAATTATTGTTTGCCTGCCTCAGCAGCAGCAGCAGCAGCTTCATTATATCTACAACATTAAAATATCATTGTCGCCTACTTTTCATTGCTCAAACACATGTGACACTAACTCACTTGCAAGCTGGTTGACTGTGATGCTTACTCAATGCCAAAGACACAAGAAACTTTTATGAAGACAAGAAGATATGAAAAAGAAGAAACTACTCGTACTATAAGGCCATTTAACGATGAACGATTCTTTTACACCACCATAGCGATAAAGAAGAAAAATTTAAGCAGACTTTTAAAAAAATGAAGTCTTTAGCGATTATTTGACAGGAACAGCAAGTTGATAAGCCTTGGTTCTTGCAACGATTAAAAAAAAACTTAAGTTTAAACTTTTATTATAGTAGAGAATCTGCTTTATCATTTAATGGTCTTTGTCGAACCGACGACGCATGTTAATATTTTGCATTTAAGTTGTGTATTTTTAATTATTTTATGCTCATTTTTGGTAAAGCAGTAGTGCCTGCTATGCTTTAGGTATGTGCGCTACGCTAAGCTTTTTTCACGTTAGGTAACTTTGATTTCTTTAATAATACGTCGTTAAAACGTGTGGGGATCTTACCTTAGTGGGGATATTAAATAGATTCCCCTCTTACTTTTTTATATATTTACTTTTTTGCTAAGCTCCAAAATTAATTTAAGGTTCTAAATGAAGCCCAACTATATATCTTTCGACTAAAAATGTTTACTGGAAATATTTTTTTTGAACTGCAACTAGTTAGATCCTAAGTTACTAAGTGGACCCTATGTCTCTAAAACTAATGCAGGTAATTTCTGTGCAAATAGAATAAAACCAAATATCGGTTTTTCTTGTACATTTTTATTAATCTTTTAAAATTGAAGCTCTTTTATTTAGATAAAACCAATATCGTAAAACGACTACTAACAAAATACGTTTCCTTTTAAGTTAAAATTGTACATTATTAACCGAAATTCAAATAAAGTTTTCTCTGATAAAATTACTCTTTTACATCTCTGCTCACAACTTAGAAAACTAAACAAATAAAAAAAGTTAAGCTTTTCTTATATTATTAACTCCATATACTCGTTCTCTTTTAAAGTTACTCCGCAAACATAATTATGACAAAGATGTTATAATTAAGATAATGATCATTATTGTAAGTATAATTTTTTATGATGTTCAGTTTTTAAGCAAATTGACATACGAATTATATGATGATTCTACTTTATCGTTAATTTTTTTGTTTGGCCTAAATGAATAGAGCTTTTTCCTTGCTTCTTCTTTACAGCAAAAAAAAAAAAAAA
>NDXZ01047407.1:1786-14749 GCA_003055125.1 Paykullia maculata
CAAAACGGGGTCACCTGACTCTACTTGACAGTTTGCGCGTAGCAAACTACCACGTTAACCAACCAACCAACCAACATACCGTACGCGACAGATTTTTCTCTCATATTATTCTAAAATAGTGAAATAAATTTATGTTCTGTAACTGTATGTATACAAAAACAAAAAACAAATAAGAAATATGTATTCGGTTTTGAAAGCAGGGTAATAGAAGCTATAAAATTATTTAGAGTCAAATTCATTTCTTACTATATACTAATTGGTTACTGAGTTTTCGCCTCCACTTAATTAAATATTAAGTTTTTTCCCCTTAACCAACACGCAGTTCGAGTAGTTTCGCAGTTATATACATATACTGATAATCATAATATGAAAACTAGAGTTGGGCAAAAAATATCGATATATCAATATAGTTTTTTGTATTAATTGTTTCTATGTTCACCGTTAAACATGAATAAAACATATACTAGAACCCTAGTATGTACATATGTCCATTATGGTGGTTGGATTTTTCATCGGGGCACCCCCCCTAAAATGTGCCAATAGGCTAGAAAATGCGATTGACAAAGTTTCAGCCCAATCGGATAACGCTAACACGTGCCTCATTGAGGATGAAGTTGGGAAAAACAGGGATTTTTCACAAAAATTCGATAGATGTGTTACCGCTTCAAATTTTTAATTTTAAGGATATATGAGAGGGGGAAATGTCCTTATAAATAAGGAACTAAAATTGTCACACGTATTTATTGTCAATTCTAATAATTTTTGTAGCTTTTATACCATTTTAAACTTTAAGGATATATATACAGGAGGTGAGCGTGTCCTTGTACCGAATTGAAAAAATTTTTATAGACACATTGACCTTACTATAAGTGTTTTGTGTACGGCATTAATTTAAGAAATTCTGTTTTTCCACTTTTTTTTTTAGTTTTTTGAAAAAGGACATTTTTAAGTTTGGCGTGTCCTTGATCTGATTTGGATAATTTTTTTTTAAATCGTATAGGATATCACATCCAATGACTATACAAAATTTCATGAAATTCAGCTTTTTTTCAACCTTTTATGACATTTTTAATTCCAGGATATATGGGAAGGACACGAATCCTTGCTCCGAAATTTTTAAAATTTAAAATTGATTATATTTTATTAACCTGAATATGTGTGCCGAATATCAACTCTTTACAATAACTCCTTTTATTTATGGCCAGTCGTTATATGAAATAGGTCACTGTGCGGCGTGGCCTGATAAATGCTAAATATCTCTTAATCTATTGGTATAAGGAACAAAATTATTAACATCAAAATTAATAAAAATAAAATTTCCTACAAAATAAGACTCGAGTCAAGTTCCTAGAATGAATGGTTTCGGTTGTAAGGACAAAGAAATACGAATTTTTGTGAAAAATCCCTGTTTTTCCCAACTTCATAGTTCAACCGAAAGATAGTCCCTAAAAAAATTTCCCATATACCTTGTAACCACCCTAATGTACATATATATGTACAAACATCCAACATTTGTATTTACATACATACGTATGCTTATATGTATATAATATCGTATTAATGCATCAGGTATTGAAAAGTTGTTATCCTTAGGTTTTTTATACATTTTAACTTGATTTTGTTGCAACTATAGAGGGGTAGAGAGTAAATTACTCATAATCGCAATTAATAAATTATCCTTTTCAATCACGTGGTCGTCAATGCGCGTGAAAACAATTTAGTTGTGAGTGAACGCGCATCATTGCGGCCGTTATTTTTTGTTTGTTTGCTGAAGAGTTGGTTTAATGATATAAATTTCTTACTTTATTTAAGAATCCCGTCTCAAAGATGGAAGCATTTCTACACCATTTACAAAAGCATCAAATATACATTTTTGGCATTTTTTTTTTGTACAAAATATAATTGTATTCTGTATTGTATAGATTTCAATGATAATGCAACACATGACAAGAAATTCGAAAGTTAAGTTGGTTTCGCAAGCGTGTTCTAATGGAAATAGTAAAAAACCATCATCAACCTCAAATCAAAATCATCGTTTCCAACAGGATGGTTTAATTAATTTTGCTCCATTCTGTACAATTTCTGCCGAAAACGATACTGCTCAATCGGCAGATATTCTTATTATGAATCCAGTAGCATCACATAGACGACCACGCACTCCTGCCTGGAGCTACATGTTTTATCCCAATGAATCACATGCTGACCTCACAATAACACTGCCCACGGCAATTTTATTACGAGAGGTTCAACTACAACCACATGCTCCTACGTTAGCATCATGTCCATCAGCTGTTGCTTTAGAAATTTCAAGAGACTTTGGCCTAGGTCCAGTACCAGTGGGGCCTCCATTAACAACAACTGGTATGACTTGTATACGTTTAAAGTTATCAAAACCAGAAATAGCCACAAGCATTGTTCTGCGTCTATATCGGTATGTAGAAATCTAACATAAACATAAATGTACGTTTTATTTATTTTGAATGTTTTATTTTTTAGGCCAAAAGATAGCCCTAGCATAGGGCTAACACAAATTGCAGTCTTGGGCAATACAATATTTGCTTCACAAACAAATAATTCTAGTACTGCCACCGGTTCCAATTGCAACACTTCTTCATTAGCACTTGATCATGCCGTAGATGACGACACATTTGCCAAAACAAGTGTAGGATGGGTTCGTATTTTATCACGATGTTATAGTGCAGCATCACAGGTCCCTTCTGAATCGAAATTGGCAGCTGATGTTATTGGCGCTTCTGCAGCTTACCCAGGATTTTTGGATGCTTGTTGTTCGTTAATGAACATAATGCCGATGATTCCAAATACAGCGGTGCAAAATCTTGAGTGCGTATTATTAAAACTGGGAGCCTATAGCCGTGAGCTTTGCCTCTCGCTTATACGTACCTTATTATGGGGAACTACACCACAAAGTATGTATTGATAATAACTTAATAAAATCTTATTTAATTGCTTTCTACTGTCATTATTCTAAATTTTAGTTTATAAACTTTCAAATGAAAGTATATGCGACTTGCTGTATGAGCTGTGCACAAATAAAGATGAATATGTTATAGATAAAATTCTAGTTCTTTTAGAATGGATAGAAAGTTTAAAAATAAACTACAGCAATAATAACAGTACTCGATGCTATAATCCCCAGAGTGGCTTTGTGAAGTGTATCGCTTCAATATTTTGGTTTATTTATTCGGAGAAAAATGTTCTAAACTTGCCCGATCACATCACACTAAGTGTGTTTGATGCTTGCATGCATTGGGTTGACAGACTTGAGCATGAAGAGCCATTGAAAATAGCATTTGATTCATTGCTCTGTTCCTTTTGTTATATTCACCCAAAATTTTTCACTCATCTATTGACAAGACTAAATGTCAACTTGGCTCACACCGATGCTGATGTAGACATGTCGAAAGATAGAAACGACGAATGTGGTTTGACTGATGACAATAAAGAAATCAGTGGAACAGTTTGGTATACCAATGTTGCTGCTGATAACTTGTCGACACTGTTTGGACGTCCTTCGTATTTAGCAACCATTGCAATGGCATGTCAATCTCCGAATGCTGTTTTTCTATTAGTTGATTCTGGTCTACCCAAACTGTTGGCATATGCCTTGTTTGAGTATTGCTCTTCAATGTTAGTACAGGAAAACACGACTCAAACACAGAAATACAATCAGACAACAATTACCCCACAGTATACTGTGACGAATCCCCTGTCATCCTCCAACTCTTCCTGCATGACCGATGCAGACAAAGTTGCTGGTGATAAAATGGAAACTACAAAGAACGATAAGGATGACATGGAATTAGCAAATAAAAACCAACTTATGACATTCGATCTCGTTTCGAAAATACTTGATTTCTTTACGGAATGCTGCTCGGAAGGACATATGCGAGACTGGTTGGGCACACAACAGGGTTCAATATTTTGGAAACCACTATTAAAGCTTCTTTGCAATCATCGGCCAATTGATTTCGTTTCTATTTCAACTATTAAAAGCAGCGAACCAACTCAACAAGCGTATATACGTATAGAGCGTTCCACAATTAACTTTTTTTCACAAGTCACCGCCTGTCACCCCAACAACCAGAATATATTAACAATGCTATTAATTGAGGTAATACGAGAATCATCCATATCACTGGCTTTAAATCTAGTCGACTCCAGTGCAAAGCAAACCATTTCTGGTTTTACGCGTCAACTTGTTCTGCAATTATTACTTGAAAACGAACGGATTCTTGTTTCAGTACGGAGCAAACAACCACTACAGAAAAAAGATCCGTTCGCACCGTTTTTACCTATGGCTGCCAATATGCCACCAACATCACTACCACCAAATTGTTTTCCTTCATCTAACAGCGTTACTGTGTCATTGGTCAATCACCATCCGTCAAAACGAATTAACAATCATCACTTGCTTTTTTCCGTTAGTGCAAATACGAAATGTCAAGAGATTATCCAAAATTGTCTATCAGGTAAGTTTCCACTAGGTATTTATGTACATACAGTGACTCAAATTAATAATGGAACACTAGGTATGATATTATTCAAATGCCAATTTTTTTGCGAATATTATAATAATTCTAAAAAAATTTGATACAGAGTTATAGATTTTTTAAAAACCTTTAAAACAGTGTATAATACATTATACATTTCTCTGCATTATAAATTTGAATCACTGTAAATATATATAAAAAATAAATAAATATGTTCCTTTCACTCCTCGAGGGATTATTGAATTTATGACTAAAAAAGAGGTCTAGATTCAAATTGTTTCGAGTATTTATTTACTACATACTATAATTTTGTTTGTTTGTTTGCTAGTCACGGATACATACTTACATATGTACATAGTTACACAATATAATATAATATTGGTCTTACATACATACATAGGTATACATATATATACATACATATGTATGTACAGTTGAATCTCGACTCTCCGGGCATCTATTAACCGGCAACATCTAATAACCGACATGCTGCTTGCTTTGCTTTATAACCTCTATTATCCGTGCTTTTGCCTATATTATCCGTAAATCATCAAAAAGAGCAAGAAATGTTGTTTCTTTTAAAGACAAAATTGCTTTAATTTGTGACTATCGCAAAAACATACGAATTAGATTGTTGTCGGAAAAATATGGCAAATATGGAAACAAACTGTTTGCGATTTAATAAAAAACAAAATCGATGATTTAAAAAACTAGACATACGCTTTAAAGTTCCAAAAATCCGAAAGTTGATTCCGCAACAACTGAATGGTTTCGTCAAGAACGGTACTTACTTAAGATACATGTCGTCGGTTAAGAGTGTAAACCAGCTAAATCCATTTTTTACATTATATTACTGAGGAAAAGACGCAGCATCGGCTTTAAAACAACATTTATTTTAATTTAGGACTCTAAGTGCATGTTTGATGTTTGTTAGCTTCTTAAGCTAGAAATACAAAACATAGAAAGTTTATCTATTAAGTCTATCCTCTAAAATTTGTTTGAAGTGAGTTAGCAGTTTTACACTCTAAGGCGACGATATAAACTTATGAACATTTCATGCTTTAATAAAAATAATATCCATTTTTTTGTGTTTTTATATAACCACTAGATGGACCCGGTCTGCTTCGCTACCCCACACTGGTTACTCAAAGTTTCCCCTTTTTCTACCACTTAAATTTTATTTAAATTGGATCAGTTTTTCTTAGTAATTAACACCTCCCGTTTTTATCACTATACGTTTAAATTTCAAAAAAGTACCGAAAACGTATTCTTTATTTTTAGAGAAGTAACAAACGTAGTTTAAATTATGTCTATGTTTATTGGTTATAAGTAGTTATAAGGGCCCCAAAATGTACTCAAATATAATTTTTACCCATTTTCACCACCAGCCAAAATTAAAAAAAATACCAGAGACCACTTATTTTTTGAATAGAGTATAATACTTTTAAAATTTGGTTTGTATCTTGTTTGGTTTAGAAGATAGAAGGTTACCGATTTTTCCCTTTTTTACCCCCTAAGTATTTTAATTTCCAAAAATTCTTTCTAAGTGGATCTATACAACGTGAGAGTAACCCACAGTCCAAACTCTAAGTCTCTAACTCTATCCGTTTGGGCTGTGTGATGATGAATCAATCAATCAGTCAATCAGTCACCTTACTATTTTATATATATATGAGCAATTCACAAGCTAACTTATGATATCATAATGTCATATGTCCTAAAAATTTTAAATGGTTTAAGTTGCTTTTCATACTAAAAGTGTCCTAAAATAATATGACTCTGAATGCTATGTTTATTGTGCTGTCGTAAACTATCCTTAGTCGAATGAAAAAAGCAACAACAAAGTACCTTAACCATTTAAAATTTTTAGGACATATGACATTATGATATCATAAGTAGCTTGTGAATTGCTCAATAGATTATTGACCGTGTTTTTCGATTATCCTGGTCCAGGTTCAACTGTATACTAAGTACATACACATACATACATATATGTATCTTAAATAAAAGGAAATCGAAAATTTAAGGCAAGGGTTTATATGTAAAAGTTTGTCATTCCGTTTAATTATTTTTATAGCTCCCATAGAAATGTATGTGGTATTAAATTTTTGTAAATATTCCCAAAAAAAATCGGTATTGAAAACTGGTAATATCTATCAGTAGCCGGCTGAGATATATGTTAACAAAAAAAAAAAATATCATTTTCATACAGCTTTTTTATTTAGACAATAATTTATATCATACGACTTATATTACCTTTCGGACATGTAAATACCTACATACACGTGGTGAAGGGTATATATGATTTGGCATGGCCGCATGTAACGCTCTTACTTGTTTTTGATAAATTTAGAAATGCGACCCATCGATGGAAGCTGTACTGTAGCGCCTGGGGCTACCTGTGATCTGCTAAAAAATGATGAAGCAGATAAGAATCAGAATGATCCTTATAAGGATATCTCGATTAATTTTAATGGCTTAGAAAACGGCATGGAGTTTCTAAGTGTAGCAGCTGGAGTTACAGCCAAAGACAAGCGTATTAAAGATGCTAAAAATCAAGTTGCTGCAGCTAGCAAGGATAACAAGGACATGATTAAAAATTTTTCAAGTAATTTAATACATTTAAAGTATTAATGGGAATTTTTTTTATTAATAAATTACATACCCTCTTGCAGAGCTTGTAACATTTGAAGATTTTCTCACGCCACCGAACACATCATCAAGTGTTGCGACTTGTGGTGGACAACTGGTGCTTAAGGAATACCCAGATATATTAATTAGTGGAGATACGTCCGTTTCTCAGTTGCTCGCAACACTGCAAATGAAAGGACATTCACTAGCCAATCCGTGCATCACACTTGATATGGTTTGTAAAAATGATTTCCTCGAAAAAGTAAAGAATCCATTTATATGTACAAATGTTTTAACAGATAATTGGCAAAGGTAAAAATGTAGATGTTCTTGATGAGAATGTCTATATAAAGACGGCTTCTGTCGAACCTTTACCTTCACCCTTGCAACGTTTTTCCACTCGAGGAGGTCTGTCTTTATTGGCTCAGTATTTGCCAACGGTTTATCCGGATATTTCTTCCCGTAAACATCAGAACACAGCACCAGAGAAAGAAAAAAGCCCACCAATGAATGATTGGGTTAAACTAGAACCAAATGATGATATCTACGAGGATTTAGAGGATCCATTGTCAGAGCCAACTGCCAAACAAGCCACCATTACCTCTGTACCCCAGCATTCACTAGCCGCATTTGGTCTTTTTTTACGTCTACCTGCCTATTCCGATGTCCTCTTGCGTGATAAGTTGAAAGCACAGTGTCTTCTTAGGCTTGTTCTGGGAGTAACGGGCGACGGAGAAGGAAGTAAGATACCCTAACACTGGAAATAAAAAAGAAACACATAGAAATTAACTTAAAATTTTTTTTTATATAAATAGATGATATTTACAGTTTGTCGTTAGCTCCCTCATTGCCGACTTTGCCGTTTGAAGTTTTCAGACAACTATTGGATAGTTCGCCCTTGACTACAGATGACGGTATGCTTTTGCGGCGCATGGTAATCGAAGTTGGTGCAATGCATTTAGTTTTGAATTGCCTGAGTATATTTACCCATCATTCGCCCATATATCCACAAAGTGTTTCTCAAAGCGAGGTAATTAACTGCATTTATTTTAATTCTTTAGATAATACATGAACTTATCAATATTCTCTTAAGAATCCAAGTGGAGGTGGTAAAAAAACTACACTGAATGTTGTGGAGGATTCTTCGTTGGTCACATCAGATGACAAAAGTCATATGTATTGGGCGAAAGGTACTGGATTTGGAACGGGTTCCACAACTCAGTCGTGGAATGTTGAACAGGCTTTACTACGTCAAAAGAGTGAAGAGGAGCATGTAACTGTTTTACTTCAGGTGTGTTTTAATTATTGTATTGCTTACACAAATGCACATACATACATATACCTTTATCGATTCGATTTATAAAAACAAAGTAAACCAAACGGTTTTAACAAAAAGCTATGTGTGAACGGATGTGTTTTTGATATAACAAAACACATTTATATCACTCACCCACTTAACGAAAAAGTTTTTTTACTTATTTTCTAATTTTTGCATTAATATATTCATGCGAATTGATTAGAGGTAGAGCAAAGATTAAAACTTAATGCGTAATTATTTTCTACGTAGATGTTGTTTTGTCTGTATATGTTTATATAGTGATGCTTTAGTTTGCTTTTTGTATGCGCTAAAAAATGTTCTTTTCAAAACATTTTGAAACATGTAAATATTTACTTGGTGTCGTTTAGAAATGCTTTAGTTGGGTTAGGTTGCTTTGCAAATGTCGTTTTGGAACTACATTTCTCACAGTTCTCAGGGTGGTCCACAGGGATTATAAACACTTAAATTTTCTTCTCAGTTTATTGTATTTCAAATAATTTCAAAGAGGATTTAACTTAAAAAATATTAAGATAATCAACTAGCAAATACCAGAGTTCAAAGTGCCAAGAAAACAAGTGTCGCAGTGTCTCCGTACAACTCTTCTCACAAAAATAAGTTTCGTTGGGTTTTAATTTCATGGGGTTAATGTATTAGTCACCACTACGCCTGGGACCTAAGGCTGTATTAACCTGTAGTATCCCTCTGCACTACTACTTGTGCTGGTCTAGGTACTATGGCTATAGGAACCAGTAGAAACCCTCTACCAATACGACCAGATGGTCTGGGCACTTTGACTATAGAAACCCTTTACCACTACTTTGAGTTGATTTGTGTGCCTAGGTGCCTTTCTACCAACAAAGCTATAAAAACTTGCGTGTCCGAATGTCCGAGCACCAGGACGGCGATGATCAACGTAGTGTGAGTGAGAGAATATACATATGTATGTAACCTACTTTGAGCAACTCGTATGATCTCTTGCTGGTTGATTAAATTACATATTTATTTCTCTTAACTTTTAATAACATTAAATGCAATCTTAATAATAACTTACCAAAATAGTGTAATAATAGGGATTATTATAGTATGATGTATAGTATAAAAGAAAAATAATTCACTTAAACATAATTAAATTACAAAACGTATAATAATTTTTGTAAAAAGTAAGGTATTTTTAAGTAACGTTGAAAAGCTTCGTTACAATACATAGTCAGACTTCACATTATGCAAGTATGTAATTAAGATTTCCATTTCCGTTTGCACAGCACAAGTCTTATTACTAAAATTGTTTTACTTTTTTTTTTTTAAATTATGCACACATTTTAGGAATGACAAAACAAAACAGGTTTCAAGTACATACAAGCAAGACTGTATTATTTTCTATTTCTTTCTCTTTCTTTCGCACACAAAATAACAAGACTTGCATAGTGTAAATTCTTACTTAGTTTGTATGTTTAATAATTATTTTTTATTTTGTTGGTTTTAAACAGGTCCTTGCAAGCTACATTAATCCGGGGGATTATATTCCAACAGACGATGAAATGCCATACCACGAAATAACCGATCTTTCGGACGAACTTCCAAGTGAGTTTTCATCTCTGCTTAAGCAGTCGTGCCTCATTCCAGCCCTAAGTTCCTATTTGCGAAACGATTCCGTACTCGATATAACCCGACACATTCCGCTTTATCGTGCCATACTGCAGCTATTGCGAGCAATATCACTTTCACACGAATTGGTATCATTGCTTCTGCCTCAGAATTTAGGTGAAAGTTCACCATCCATTGCAGAACTGTTGTCGAATATGAGAACTTGTGTTGACACATATGCCAAGCGCTTAAAGTAGGTTAATGTTGTCAGTTACCGTGAGTGATTTTTTTTTCAATGACATTTCATTTTTTAGATTAAACAAAAAGTCAAACATCAAAGGACAAACGCAACAGGTGACTGTCAATATTGACGATGGCGACGATGAGGGTTTGGCGCTTCTTATACCGGACATTCAAGAGACCACGGTGCTCGTGCAAAAAACTACAAAACGGTCAGATCAACAACAACAAAATCAGCTATTATCAATAAACGAAGGAGGTATCGTAAACAATAGTGAACGCATACCGCAGACCAAATCTATCGAAGAACGTTACTTAGAAGTAATGAAAAAGTTACAATTTGATACGTTCGACATGATTGTTGAAGCTGAGAACAATGGTTACCGTTTTGTTGTCTGCCATCATTTTGAAAAAATGGTTCGAATGGCTGGTGATCGATATCATCCTTCACGCGTCAAACGATTAGCACAAGAAGCAGTGACTCTTTCAACGAGTCTCCCTCTATCTTACAGCAGTTCTGTTTTCGTACGATGTGATACAGATCGTCTAGATGTGATGAAAGTAAGTGTTAAATTTTATCGTTTAAAAACTTTTGAAAATGTATGTTTTTTGTAAGGTGCTTATAACAGGACCTGCGGACACTCCATATGCTAATGGATGCTTTGAGTTTGATGTTTTCTTTCCACCAGATTATCCGAATTTACCAATGCTTATTAATTTAGAAACAACTGGCCGGCATTCTGTACGCTTTAATCCAAATTTGTACAATGATGGCAAAGTATGTTTATCAGTTCTTAATACCTGGCACGGCCGTCCGGAAGAAAAGTGGAATGCTCAGACTTCTAGTTTTCTGCAAGTGCTTGTCTCAATACAATCACTGATACTTGTGCCAGAGCCATACTTCAATGAGCCGGGATTTGAGCGCAGTCGAGGTACACCCAGTGGTACGCATTCGTCTCGAGAATACAATAGCAATATCTATCAAGCATGTGTTCGTTGGGCAATGCTAGAACAAATTCGAAATCCTAGTCCCTGTTTTAAAGATGTAAGTACCTTAAATATACTTAAAATAAGTATGTAGATGGGTAACATTCACGTGATAAGCGTGAGTTACATATTGTTTAATCTACGTAAGAAAGAATCCTGTCTGTAGACAATTGCAACAATTCATTTACACCTCCATATTTTGATAATTTTAGGTTATTTACACACATTTCTGGCTTAAACGTAACGAAATTTGTGCCCAAATAGAGAATTGGATAGAGGAGCTTAGCAAACCTCAGTATAATGAACGGAGCAGTCGAACAATTTCATTCAATTCGATGGTTTTAAGGCGTCAATATCGACATTTGCGGGAAGAATTGGCAAAACTTAAAGTCCCAGAAGGTTTAAGTGATTTGGATGCTCCATTTAACCCCAATGTTACGTTGCCAGCGATGAATGAAAATGGCTCCAGCAACAGAGATAGCAGTACAATATTGCTTACAAAATCCAATTGCGTGAATACGACAACATCTGGAACAGTAAATTATTCCAATGGAAATGTCCTAACGGAAAATATTCAGGCATCAAGTGCCTTCGGTAGTGTATCTTCAGAGACCAGCGTTCCCAAAGAAAAAGATGTTCAGTCCTTGAATACTACTCCATTGACACCACTGGAGATAAATACAAATCAACCTTTTATCAGTTGCGCTATTGAGGATGACAACGATGACTCGCCAATACCACAAACTGTTAAATCCGAAATAATAACTATGGATGAACCTTCCATATCCAACGATATTGAGATTGACGAAGGGGACGATGAAAATCCAGAAGAAATAAACGCGGCTGAAGGTGATGAATTGAATGTTAGTGAATTTAAATGCAACACAGTGGATGAACTTATGGAGCAATTGTTTTTTGATAGCTCGGAAAATGCTATGCACTATGATGATTGAATTGAACAATTATCCTGTAAATTTTCTGTTTTCTGCCTTCTCGTTTGTGCTTACAAAAATATTAAGAAAAAAAAAACAAATACATATTTCGAACTACATTCATACTCATGTATGTATGTATTAATTGATGCTGTTGCTCTTAGGAATTTTGTGCGTGCGTGTGTTTATTTTTATTTTTTTTTAATGTAATATTTAGTTTTTTGTATGGATACCATTTTGTAATCTGTTTATCTAAAAGGAGACAAAAAAATGCTGCAACAATATGAATAATTTAAAAATAAATAACATAAACATATAAAACAATAAACAGAAAATGTTTTCCAAACTTGAATGTGTGACCGAATGGGTTTGACGAAGATGAATAAAATATTGTACTTTTTTTTTGTAATAAAATCTTTTTTTTTTCTTACTAACACGATGGTGGTCACAACTTATTTTTTTCTTTTTTTTTAATTTTCTTTTAATTTTTTAATTTTAATAATTCTACATAACCGAGTCTGTTAGGCCTAAATGGCTAATTGTATCCACTTTAAACGAATTTTTCATTTGTTCTCTCTCAAGTTCATTTTTAAATTTTTTCATTATGAAGAAATTAATTTTTGTTTCTCGACACTAGCCGAGTGGAATGCATTGTCGAAACCAGCTACGGTTTCATCATCAGGGGGGTTTATCTTTAATTCGGATAGATTAGAAATTTGTTCGAATTTGTATGCCTTAAACATGTAAATCCGAAAATGTT